>JAVQJL010098620.1:0-10684 GCA_036024295.1 Nannoperca obscura
TTTAAAGTTAAGACTAGTTTAAAGTCATCTTCATTGAAAAGTACAGTGCTTTTCCTTCAAAAATAAGGACATTTCAATGTGACCCCAAACTTTTGAACGGTAGTGTACATACATATATAAATAATATATATATAATATAAATTTAAATCTATAACTGTATATATAAAGTTAAAAACACATTTTAGATATGTTATATGTATAATTATGTTTTATGAAAGCTACCTATTTTCACGTCAAAAACATATTATTTTTAAAAGGGACACATGCTATCTATCTCTTGCGTCTACATAATCTAAAAGCATTTCTTGTACATCGCTATGGACAAAATCATCTGTGGAATGTAATGTATTGCAAGTGATTTGCTGAAGTGTGCACTTAAATGACAAAAACTGATTCAACTGTTCGGGGGTGGACAGCAGGTTGTTGAACACCTCCAGAGCTTTGAACTTTGGCTTTTGAGTGGCAGAGTTTTAGTTTGGATCCTTAATGGAAAACTTCCCCCCACTTGTCTCTCTAACTACTGTTCTCAGCCTAATTTCCTTCGCCAACATGTGAGCATTTCATGAGCTGGTGTCAGTCCCATGATTAATGAGAGCTGATTATCACTATAACGGCAAATGTGCAATCGCTACAACACAACCATCACAGCGTTTGCAACCAGCTAAAATGTTCTCTTTCCGTGCCAAAGTGAAGAGAGAGGAAGGGATGTGGAGTAGATGATGACTACTAGAGGGAAAAACAAGAAAAAAGAGGAAGAATGTCTGGCAGCAGGAAACACGAGGCATCTCAATTGTGTTCATGATGATATTTCCCTAATCTCCCTACCTTGAAAAAGGTGATTTCTAATTATGAACACCTTCAATACATGAGCTATAACTTCCAATCATTCTGATTTCCACCAGGTATTGGACATCATTTATACATACCACTACTAAAATACACTCCAAAACTGCACAATCTTGCTGAACCAATAATTGTAAAGCTCAGTTATTATTCTGGGGAAATGCACTCGGCTTACTTGAGCTTTGCCTGCTGGGGGAATTGAGGTTGACATCATTATTAATGAACACTGAGGAGTGCTAAAGAGGTTGGGGATGATGGATGGCAGAGGGCGAAAGTGATGAGGCTTGGGTTAAGAGCCTACAGGAATGCTAAGATAAGTTTGGTGGATGGTTTTATACAAAGAGCTCAACAGTAACTTTGCTTGTGGAAACCTTGAACCTTGTTCACAGTTCCAATAGAAGTCACTTGTCAAGTAAAACATTGCACCAGTCATAACAATCAAAGCAAAGCGTTTGCAGTACTATAACTGTTTAACATTAGATTCCCTGATGATGAAATATAAAGAGTGTATTTGCCCATAGTGACAATTATCATGCTAACTATCCAACTCATCTACTGGTGTTACAGTGTTGACACTTCTCACTTACTCACAGCAGTAAGAAGAGATATTCTGCATGGTCTTTTTTTGGTAATTTGGGGAGTTTTTCCTCACCCGAATTGAGGATGTCTAAGCATCGAGGATGCTGTAAAGCCCCCTGAGGCAAATTTGTGATATAGGGATGTATATATACTTAATATAATACTAATTATACCCTCCCTGCCTGGTAAACCTCCACTTTCACTCCACTCCTCCAGTTTGTAACACGACTTTCTGTAAAAAATAACTCATGCCATGATAACTCTGACGATATCACTGATACCATAGAGAATAGTTGAAAGAATTGTCGAAAAGTTCTGGCACTAAATACTAATAAAAATGAAGTTTGATTATTATTTTTTTTAAATAAGTTCTGTGGCTGGCCTCCAGTGGTTTAACTTCTTGTTGCTGTGCCAAAACTCTCTGATGGGTGGTCAGAGGTGCAGCACACATCTTCCTTTCTCATATTATTTCTCACTGTTCTTCTCTTCTCCTCGCTCCTCATTCTTTTTCACACTGCTGTCTGTCTCTTTCCTTTTCATTTACTTCTTCAGTGTATACAGCATCTGCCAGTCCTCTCTCCCTCTTTTTTTTTTCTTTCCACACCTCTTCCACTTCTTAATTTGTGCAGCCCGATGTGTTGAGCCCATGCACCTTTCAAGCTCATCAGACGTCATAAATCCTTTGGGGGTAGTGTCAGAAATGTCTAAGCATCCAGGTAAAACAAGGCTGTTGTTTTCCCCTGAAAGGCTGACATTTAGGGGATTGGTTTTACCTGACAACGTTATTGCAACAGCGCTAATGTGCTGTGTGTGCGTGTGTTTTGTGGCCTAGTCTGAGGAGGTTCAGAATTCAATATTAATTTAAAGGACAGGAATCAAACAGACCTTTAACAGATCACAGAAGAGTGATTGACGTCTGACCCCCGAGTCCCCCCTGCTCCTCAAACTGCCTCTGTCCTTTGTAATACAGTTCTACGGGGGTGTGTGTAATGAAGTTAGGCCTGTGAGTTATTAAATGTCATAGCAGAGAGTTCTCTTATTGTTTCACAGCCCAGCAAATTAAGCTTCTTCATCAGATAGATAGATGGATCTGTGAACAGTCTCACACACAAAGATTAATGATCACTTTTTTCGTCACTCTAGCTGTGTGTTTCTGTGGATGGAAATGTCAGAATGTTTTCGTCCATCACTTTGGTGCAGGCTTAAATACTAACATCTATTGGATGCATTGTCATGAGGAAATTTAGCATTTAGTGAAATTTCTCAACATTTATTTTATTCAATAATTATCATTCATGAAATATCTCAGTAAGTATTGCAAACACTTCCCTTAACTTTTCATCTAGACCATCTGATAAAAAATTTAATTTGTCCGACACTTTGGATTATGACCTAAAACCTGCAAAACTACATGACATTGCCATCAGCCTCAGTTGTACACCTTTTTTAGTTATCATGCTTACCTATTTATGAGTCACGTTTCTTTTTTATGTTGTCGTAACTGCTTTTTGTTTCTGATTTGTTATACAAAAACCACAAACATGATTCTATATACTTCTTATGGCATTGCAAACAAGAATTACATATTTAAATAACTAATTGTTCAAAGGTTTTCTTGACCAGAACGTACTTTTGTTTGTTTGTTTTAATTGCTTTGTTTTGTTTTTTTCAGCAAAGTTTTCCTCCCCATCAGTAAAATAACACTTCCATATCCACTGTCATCTCCAGTGGTCAATGCATTTTCTCTCTCAAGTATTTCTTTTTTCATGAACTCGAGATTAAAATCCATTGCTGCACTTCAAGTACAGCTAAAGTTGTAAGTTTTGAGATAAACCACAGGCCTCTTTATATGTTGAGAAGGCAGCGGTTTTCAGAGGAGAACCCACAGTACGTTCCCTTTCCAGCAGCAAAAGGCAGACAAACAAAGTAGGCGGCTAGATGGAGAAGAAAGTGGAACATCTAGCAGCTAAAGAGCCAGATATCTTTCTCAGGAGTTGGTAGAGACCAAACCAAAGCTACAGTGAGAGTGAATATTAGATTTACATTCATCAGGTGACCAGAAACACAGCTCAGAATATGTATGATAATGTTGTTCTGTATCTGCTAGATAAGTAAATAAGCTGTAAACTGTTTTCTAGCAAGTCAAGCCAATATCAACTTTATATGTGACAAAGTGGACAAAGTGGCCATTTTGGATATTACAAGGATTTTACTAGTCCGTGCTGATTTCCATTTGTGTATGTCATGAGTGTGGTAAAACAGGAAAATCACATTATCAGCTGCAGAACATCAACATAACTTAACACGTTGTGGTCCTTTTAATGAGTGTGAAGAAAGATCAACATAAGCATTACTAAACAATTTATAATTTGAGTAGTATTGTGTAACATTAATTTAGTAGTTCAGTCAGAGGATTACATGTTCTATGAGTTAGGAAACTTCTGCGACTCCTCTCGACCAATGTAAGCCTTTCAAATCCTACTGGATAAATTAAAAATACATGAAACAATCTCCCTCACACAGAAAATAAATTCCCATTTTCCACAGAAGTGGGTGGATGAGGGTTATTTCCTGGAGAAATCATGTTTCCCATGGGTCGGGAGATTTATCTGCTTCCAGAAACTCAGCTTATCCCCATCCTGACTGGAGAAAATTAAGAAATAACAAACCTCCTGCCGCCTGTTACTCAGCAGGAAGAGAAATAGGAAAGTACCTTTCTGGAGAGAAGCAGAGAGGTGACAAACTGTAATGTGCCCAACTTTTAGCAAATTGTATCATCTGTATGGATGTGGTAGAGAAACCGAATCAGAGCCAATTAAGGAAAGAGGTATGCAAAATGAAATAATTATAGGGAAAATGAACTATAAAAATAGAATATAGAGTCGTATAGAGTAAAACGGGGGAATATGAGAACAATTCCCTGGGCTGGTATTTACCCAGACACTGTAGAGTTATGAGAAGATGGCTTCGCTTCTGAGAACAGCCAATAAGTCCTGTTCCAGCGGGCCGCCGGGAGAACATATATTCAGCCCTGACATTCAGCTGTATTAGCACGTCATATTAAAAACCAATTCACACCCTGCTCTTTTCACATTGACTCAGCACCAATGTGAAGAGACAGGGGAGCAGGCTGAGCCACGCAGCACTGGCAGGCTGCTGAAGTTTCTTTTAGATCCCATTTGTAGGATGTAAAAACTCATATTCAAACATACATAGTCAGCAAAACATGAAGTGCACGTAGAGGAAATAGCATATGGAGAGTTAACAGTATGTTTTACAGCACATTTAGTCTCTTCTCAGCAGCCTCGTTTCCAGAAGCAGCAGGCAGCTTTTTTGAGTGATAAAGCTTTGATATCCCCACAGCACTCTGCCTGCTATAACAGTCGAAATTGTGAAATGCACCTTTAAAGCATACTATGTTGTCTAGATACAAGAGATAGAATAGACAATATGGAAATAAAAGCAATAGTTTCAGCATGCAGTGAAATGTGTGGCTTCTACAACTGCTACATCTAGACAGGAGATACAGAACATTCTCACTTTTTCCTGGCAGGGGACCAGCAGAGGTTGAATCTTTAATGTGGCAGCATTAATCCAGTCTGTCAGCCTTTTATCTTCAAACGCACATAATACAGGAATTTGAAGAATAGCATATAGGAACACTAAACAGATGACTGCCTCAGAGATAAAATCAAGAGCAACATAAGGCCCGGGTCACAGTTAATACTCGCATGTCCTGAAGCAACGGTTGATTCACGGGCATTGTTGTCACTACACACTACAAACACTGTATTTAGACAGACAAACTCATGTGCAGATGGATACACATAAAGAGACCTCCACCCTCACCGCTCAGCCTCAATAAAAACACTAATGCATTATGGGTTCTCCAGGCAGCAGCTATTCATAGTGCCTACTGCCCATTACCTGTTGATCAACTGTTCAGCCATTATCTATCAACCAACCAACCAGTCAGTCTATCTGGGGTCTATCTAACATGTCATTGAAGAAAATGTATGATAATTATAATAACAACAAAAAAATATGTAGCCCATGTTGCCTGCTACTTCAGCAGTAAGCCATCATCTACGTAGTCATGAGAGTCAGAAAAGAAATATGCAGACTTCTACCTTTTGTCTCTGGGGTTAAAACACATCCAGTAGAAGACATGAGACGAGCCCAGGAAGTGTCATGGAGATTAAAAAGAGTCATTGGTGTGCACAATATAATAACTGACACAATTATTTAATTTGTGCTCATGAGTATTTATATATTTATTATATTATATATTTGTCTCCACTCCTGCAGAGTGAGAGAGGGGAGCATTCAGATAGCCAGATGTTTGAGAGTTTTTACTTCAAAAAACAATCCTGTGAAATATGTTTAAGGATCTCAAAGATAACACAACTTTTTTAACAGCTAAAGCCTGAAGTATATACACATATTGTAGGCCAAAATAAAACCATATTAAATCCAAGAAATCTATTGTGAGAATGTGAGGAAAACACAAAACAAAGCTTATGGCATAAAAGTGATAAGTTATATTAACTCAAGAGCATGAATTACTAAATCATGTGCATACATTTCTATTATTTTTCCCCATAACGCTTCTCCGACTCCATACAAACCAGAGCTATAAGGTAAATAGTTGATACAAACATGACTCAGCTGGAATAATAATGTTGCTCCATGCCTTCAGGATGTGTAAAAAGACAACTGCTAGCTAACATGTTACCCATAACAACTTTATGGTGATAGCCGTGTATATCTGTGAGCTAGTTGTGATGGTTTTCTGCCTACTAGTTGCTAAAATCGATCAATGCTGCTTTAAAAAAAAATGTCCCCTCCGCCTCTTAACTGTCAAAGACAGAACTACAAAACTACATCAAAGTGCCATCAAGTGACACATTTCCAAGAAAAATAAAGTATTATTCACCTTGGCATCGTTGTTTTTCTCATGCATTCAATGTGGGAAACAGCTGCTGGCGCTGAGGTCACATCTTACAGTCTTCATTATAGTTTAAGTGAGCTCAAAGAAACCTCTGATGCAGAATCCAACATCTGTCAGCACAGGTTTGTGCCTAAATCTGAGTAATTAGCAAGCACACATTTGACACAATGTGTTGATGGATTGTTGGTGCTGATGGAAAGCTGATGGAAGCTATGGAAAAGAAGCATTTAATGTTGTCATTATGCACCAGAGCAGCTCACTGTGAGGCAGGGATTTATTGTTTTGGGACAAAAAACAGGAAACATGCATCCTGCAGCTGACAGTGTGTCAGAGCTGATTTATTCCTTCAGTTATGACACAACAGAAATCTCATTTGTCATACTGTGGATGTAGGAGGCTGCAAATATTTTAAAATGTCTCATCTTTACCAGATGGACTTTTGCAAATATCTCTCAACTTTCTCCATCATTTACCATCTCTAAACTGACACATGGACCCTACACTATATCTTTTCTTTAGAGGTGACCCAGATTTATGCTCCCTGATCCCCCAAGCATTATCTGTAAAGACCAATGGGTCTCAAAATGTGACAATCACTCTGAACTTCTTCTACTGCTTTATCAACATCTGTCACAGTCCCTCATTTGGGTTCTTCTGACCACAATACTGTCAAGCCCATGCTTGATGGAGAGACAGCTACACCAGGTACTTCAGACACACATGTGCAGCAAGAACTGTGCTTTTTACAAAGGTGAGGCACTTTGACTGTACCTGATGGTTTGTGTTTCAAAATTCATCATTCATTCAGTGATGAATTTATTACTTAGTGTGATTCCCAGTAAAGCCATACCCTTCTACCCAATAAGCAGCGCTGGGTCTGCAAAAGATTGAATAAAGTTTGCTTTGCGCTGTGGAGCAGTTATTGTACCATCAGGTCACTGTTGGGGTTGCTCCACGCAGACATGAACAAGCATGGCAACAGAAGGCAGAGAGGAGGAAGACTGCCAGCTGGTAAATGTGAATGTAAACAATACAGGATTTGAAATATTTTTAAAACAGACCACCCTCCCCAAACAAACAGCTGTATAGATTGCTCTGCAATCAGCTTATTACAACCCAGTTTATTGTTAGGCGGCAACCTCTAGTGGCCTAGTAATTATGACGGGAGTAAAGAAGGAAGTCAGGAGTGGTAGTATAAAGATCGACAAGTCCAAGTAGGGAGGAGGAGGTCAGGGAGGAGGGGTTGTATGGATGAGTCAAACAACAGAGGACTTTCACCCAAGAGACCACTGTTCATGTCCTATGTGACTTACTTTAACTAAGTCACATGATGGATCTTAACCTAACCAAGAAGTTTTGGTGGTTAAGCCCAACCAAACTGCAACCACTTCAAAATGTACACTGCGTCTTTATTGTTGTTACCATGACGACGAAGGTCCAGTAGGCCTGGCGCTGGTAAGATTAGTTTCCAATAATCACATATGTTGTTTTGTCATTGGCAAACAACCTATTCTGTTGTTAAGGTTTGAGGACGTGTTGTTTTAAAAAAAGTGTCTGTTTTGGGAGAAGGTAAGATAAGAAAACATTTATTAGTCCCTCAGTGGGGACATTGCAGTGCTATAGCAGCAAAGGTGACAAGTGCAAACAGTAATAGATATAAAAATATAACATGCAAACTTTTAAACAATTGAGAAGGAAGGATGCAAGGAAATGTATTCAGCCCATTTGTAAGGCATTTTCGTGAGAAACGCTTATAATGAACAGTGTTTGGTTACAACAAAGCACCACAGGATACCTTTACGTACATGACTTCTCTCTCTGAACAGCTGAGGCTTAAATACTCAGTGGAAATAATACAGTCTCTCTAAATGGTTTTAATTAGCAGCCAGAAAATGAATAGTTTTCATTAGCTGTGTGATTTTTGTTAAGCGATGTCAGTAGGTTGTTCCAACTACTTGGTCTGGAGAGAAGTTAGATGGATTGCAGTGAAGTTTGATACAGAGCCCAACAGGATAATCCTAATGACTTTGGCAATTCTCAGATTCTTCATCAACAGGAAAAAATGTTCACTTGTCTCCATAAATTGATACCTCATGCTAACTTCTTATGTTTGCTACCAAACCAGAAAGGAAAAGAAAGTTTTCCTCTTACTGGGGGTTTTGTTTAGGAACACTGTCTTCATCATCATTTTATGGCTTTAAAAAATGGCCATTACATTTTGGCAAAGAAAGGTCAGCATTCACAAATTGTGTTTTTAAAACAAAGTGGATCCACCAGACAGAGTGTTCTTCTGCACATGAAGAAAAGGAAGTGTTTTTTCCCCTCTCTCTGGGCTTTCAAACAGAAGAGCTTTAATTGTCGTTCCTCTTGATTCAGGAGAGATTCATGAGAATTCATGAGAATAGCAGATATATTGTAATGCTTTAAACCTTATAAATTACATGTTCTATATTAATCCCTTTAAGAAATATTTCTCATTCCTCTTTTACATCTGTGTACTTTCTTATCCGTTTCCTATCTGTGTGGGATACAAACCTGAAAAAAAGTGTACTTTTCACAGAGAAAAAAGGAATATGCTCTCGGAATTATTTTATATTTAAATTATTTATTTAAATTATTTTTATCCCCATGCCTGAATTACACCACATGGACACAGACTGACAGTATGACTGAGCTGTGAGTGTGGCACAGCGACCTGGTTGAGAGAAAGTCAAAAGAGGAAATGAGGGTGAGAGTTTCTGTAAAGAGATGCGATGGGGGAATAAAAATAATGCTCACTGGATCATAAATTAGACATGTTTATGCATCATCAGTCAGTAGGTTATTACAGCTCAGACACACATAACTGAGCTGTGTGTAATGACAGAAAAGCTGCTTTGGCATTGTTACATCACATTATCAGTGCCCACCTAAGGACAGAATGAGTCAAAATTTATGTCTGAATACAGTCAAACAGCAGCGGGTTAACATCCATTCCTGGGTAATTGTGGGAGTAGACATAAAGACTTGTCCATGTGAGCACAATTTCATGATGATTGAGAGGTATAGCACACACGTTAATGCTGTAAATCTGATTCTTAAGTACTCCAGTTTCAGAAACCATAATTTAAATCTTATTTCTATGCTGCTGTTCAAAGAATGAACTTTCAATGACATGGAGTGCATAAAGGACAAAGAACAAATGCAAACATTTCCCCCTGCACAGATCAGACAGTTTACCAGTATCATTACTGCCATGTCCATGCTGATAGTCATTGCCTTCATACTCAACAAGAAACATCCTCCCATCATCCTTTGACAGTCCACTCTACCTTGACAGATATTCTAAATAAAGCACAGGCTTTTTGTGGCCCTCCAGGAGTAGTTCATATTCATTGTCTTCAAGTGACAGCATGTAAAAGTAATGTCAGCTACATTCTGCTTGTACATGCTAGGATACATTAACTGTAATCCACAATCCAGCATTGTTTGAAGTGTGCTCGTTCCATCAGGTTTGATCAGAGATCTGAAGTGCATCAGTTCAGAGAAACTTCAGTCCAAATGGAATATGAGATGAATAAGTGTGACTTACAAAACTGTCCAATTCTGTATCTTTGTTCTTTATTTTTATAAAGGATCATTCAGATTTATTTCAACCTGGTGTATTACCCATTAATGTGGCTATTGTGTCTCTATGGGTTATGATAACTTTGCATTCACAACTTCAGTGAGCTGCACGAGTTTTCCATATAAGCATGAATTGTACCCGAATCATTTCAAAGTAAACACAGGAAGTATCCAGCTGGAACAACTTGCGCAAGTTCTTGTTTCCTTGGATCTCTACAATGGAGGTGTGAATGTAAAGTTAGCACGACCCACTAGGAGTGGGTTTTTTTCATGTTGAAATCGTGGTTGACACTTACTACACCCGATCCAGGCTCTGGAATGGTCCTATTCTGCCACGTCACGTTTAACCTTTACTTTGTGCCTTATTATTGTTTTGTTTTTTTTATTTTGTAACATTGTTTTGAAAAGTGCTGTACAAATAAAGATTATTATTAAATTATTATTACTTAATTTCTGCTCAGCAAGCCATTTCATTTGCAAAACATGTGTTCTGTAAAGTAACCAGGCTAGTTTTTTTATTGTTCTATAAATGGATGCCATGAGTCCCTCTAATTTGTCAGTCCAGTGACAGCAAAGAAATATACATACTGTCATGGCCCAGAAACTGTGGGTTGTTCCTTCCTGTTTTATTTTGTAGTTTTGGGTCAGTTTCCTGTCTTTGTCTCGTTTCCCTCCCTTTTTTGATTAGTCACCTGTGTCTTGTCA
>JAVQJL010098625.1:0-18677 GCA_036024295.1 Nannoperca obscura
TATATATATATATATGCCTACAGAATATATATATATTCTGTAGGCATATATATATATATATAAAAATTTCCCCCCCACACACAAAACACATTTTGAAATCATGTTTAAAACAGAATATATTCATTGTAAAAGTTTTATTCAGTACAAAACATTGGCAATTTATTTACACATTCTGATCTTTTTCTCTTGATGTGAATTGTGAATGCATGAAGATGAAAAATAACAATTCTTTATTACAAAAAGGTGTTGTCACCATCAGATGGGTTTAATAAGGAGGAAAACAAATTCTGAAAATGAATAATCATACATAGCTAGAGACTGGAGAAAGCAAACCCCAGTTTAACTTCAGGGTGCAACATCTGGCACTAATCCATGCACAGCGGTTAAAGGTGTTGACCTATTTAAACCAAAAAAGGTCTTTTTCAATGAGTGTCTAGTTCATTGCTAATGTCTGGGGCTCTTTCCGTCCAATTTCTAGCCTCAGACAAGTTATCAATTTTAACTTTGGCAAAGCACTACGTCCTGCATCAATTGGCCCATGTGCATATCTGACGAGAGTCGTCTATCCTGCGAAAGGGTTGGCGTGAATGGTCACGTCCTTTATCCGGGTTTCAGTCAGTGGCCGGAACGTCTTTTCGTTGACGGGCAGCTTCTCCAGTTCATCCAGTGTTTCCAGGCCATCGATAATCCTGTATGTTGAAGACAGCGAGATGTCAGCTGCAACCATAAATTACATTTTAAATCAATCAATCAATAACTGTCGAGCACACTCTACCCAGTTGTAGAGCCCAAACTATTTCCACTGCATCTCTTATATCCCCATCTTTATTTCCACCTGACGCAACACCACGTCATCAGAGTAAAGGTTGCGTACTTTCCAAACACCGTGTACTTCATGTCCAGATGGGGCTGTTTGGCGTACGTGAAGAAAAACTGAGAGCCATTTGTGTTGGGGCCATTGTTTGCCATCGAGACCACTCCCCTCACGTTATGCTGAAATAAAAAGAAAGGAAAACAACACAAAAGTGAGTATGTTAAAGACAAACCTCTGATGAAATATTAGGTGAAAACATCTTTCTGACACAGGCAGACAAGCTACAACGGGCAGGCACTCACTTTTAGATGCTCACTGTACTCATCTTCAAATTTGCGGCCCCATATACTTGTTCCTCCTTTACCGGTGCCTGAACGGTTGAATACGAATACAGGGAACAACAAACAGGAAGTGAAGACGCGGATTCTGACATTCTAGTATTGAAATGCTGCAGATGCAACATCATCTTGTACCTGTAGGATCTCCAGTTTGAACCATGAAACCTTTAATATTTCGGTGGAAGACGCAGCCGTTGTAGAAGCCACTGGCACACAAAGCCAGGAAGTTCTGTATATTGTACAAATAAATAAAAACAAAAACATGTTAGGATATTGTTTGTTTGTTGGGCAAAAGATGTGCACGTCTGTGTTGAAGCATTTAAAAATGAAAGTAGCATTTTCTACTAAAACTAACCCAAACATGAAAACTGTAAAGCACAGACGACATAACCATGTGTGAAATAATACGTGATATTATAGAAAGAATACGTGGAATTGATATTAATACAATAAACACTACTTAAATGCATTAACGCAGGTTAAGAGCTGGAGCATGTACGTTAAATCTGTAGTTGACTTACCTCGCATGCTTTCGGTGTGCGCTCACAAAACAACTCAATTTTTATTTCTCCTAGATCTGTATGAAGGGTAACTGCCTGCGAAGTTGACAAAAGAAAGAAAACCATTAAGCGTAAACTGTTAAGGAGGCACAGAGACCCGGCCATTCATTACTGTTCGCTACCTAGCTTAGCCTGTGACCCAGACTGCACACATAAGCAACTTGTCGTTAGAAAAAGGATTATTAAAAAACAAACTTATGCGCATTAAACAAACTTATTAGTTAATAGCTTCTTAAACTGTTTTGTTATTTTCATGCTGACAGCTACCGACTGGTAACTGTTATGATCAAATTTACCATTTCAAACGCTGCCTCTGAAAACAAGTGTGTCGAAGAAACATGTCCGTGTAGGTGCAGTATCCAAGCGCTGAATAGTTCCGCAATAAATTGACGGTCATTTTAAAAGGGCATGGCAACATTAAAGTGACATAGGCCGATACGTTTGTTACTATTATACTGTGCCACACCTTTTACAAATACTATGGGTGTATGGAGCTGTTCAAGCTCAATGGAAAGAACAAGAACCATGTAGTTGAGTGGGCATGCTGTTCAGACATGGCTGGATTAACCTGATATCGGGTCCCTGGACAAATATCCTGGGCCCTTATTCATCTCACAACTGTCCTGTTCTCTGTGCAATGTATACCATGTCTATTGTTTCTCTGCTAGAGTTGTCATTGGGCAATTTCACTACATACTTTTATTTAGAGATGTCTTAAAACTACATTTTGACACACTGAACTTTTCCAAGACAGGAACTGAATGTCAGGTAGTAAATCAGGAATATGATATATGCCCTGTACAGGTATCGCAGTCATTCACAACATTTAAAACACTTAGACAACAGAAACCAAGACAATTTTCTTCAACTGAGATCATTTTATTTCGGCTCTAGTGGAGGGAGCGGATGACAAACTTGTCCAAAAAGAAGACTCACTGTCAAATCATTCATGTCAATACTGATGCACTGGCGATTTCCTTATTAAGGAAAAACGTTAGGCAGCCAAACACTGCATGAAGCCCAATTTGTACATGACCTATGATTGGATTTTAGTTGGGAATTGTTGTAAACTGTATCCAAAAAAACATAATGGTTTCAAGAGAAGAAAGAACAAAGCTGACCATCATGGGGTGAGAAAGTCTCATCATGCCAACATACATTATTCGCGCACACACACACACACACACTTCATCTGTGCTAATCACAATGAGGACACAATTCTGAAACAACACAGCTCAATTTCTACATGATCAATGACGAAAACGAAGAATCAAGGATAAACCAAGTGGTTTCTTTAAAAACACAA
Organism: Nannoperca obscura; assembly: GCA_036024295.1. Lineage (NCBI taxonomy): Eukaryota > Metazoa > Chordata > Actinopteri > Centrarchiformes > Percichthyidae > Nannoperca > Nannoperca obscura. The sequence continues at coordinate 3,019 of JAVQJL010098625.1, forward strand.
ACACATTTTGTTTAAAACCAGCAGTCATATTAAATACAACAAACTAGAAAAGAATGTATAGAAATACATATAAAACTGTAACTGTATAAAACAACTGTTTAAATTAATTAAAAATATCAGGAGTAATAGAAAATAGGCAATCAACTCAAAAAGAAGTGAGTACTAGCTGGTTTCCTGAGAAATATAGCTATATTGTAATACTAATAGCTGTCAAAATGAAAAAAAAAAAAGATTTAAAAAAAGGAGGGAAAATAAAGAAAAGAAAAAGATTAACAATAACTATGAAACAAAAAGCTAAACTATTGACCGATACCAGTTTACTAGCCACCTACACAATGTATGTTTACTGTACTGGCCATTTACTTGCAGTGCTCACTGCAACACTGCAACACTTTACACATGGATTTCTGATGTCACTCTTAATGAGAATAGTTTCTGAATCTGTGGTGTATTGCTGAGGTCATTCAAAATGCTCCAGTTGGGACATAAAGGTAAGGTTTTTCTCACAAGAAGATAAAAAATAAAACGAATAGTAATTTAATTCCACTTTAATCTCATGGCTGGCAGTCATTCAGTTGAAACTCCCCATACTGGGAAACATACAAGACGTGTTGTATACGACTATTTGCATTTGCTCACTTGATTTTACTTGTGGGAGAGGTGCCGTAAGTGCAAATGCATTGTTTAGGAGTAAAAATCTCCTCCAATCTACTGAACTTAAAACTCTTATCACCTTAAAAAAATGAATGCGACATAAAAAAAAATGTCCATGCAGATTAGAAAACTACCTCACTACCAACCTTTACATAGTTTAAATAAAGGCAATATTGCACAATATAGCATAGTTAAACATGTTACTGAAACTAATGTACATAGCTTTAACTACTATGCTTTTTCGACCTACTTACTGTCCTGTATATTGCTACTGTCCACGTTTTCTTTGCAGTTAGGTTTATAAAAAAATAAACCAATTTGTTTTCTCTCTGGGGGAAAAAACACAAGAACCCCTGTTGTTAGTTGTGCTGTGTCAGAGCTGTGCATTGATCTTCAACTACACACTTTTTATCATCGTGCTTACTGTGGCAAAACAAGCCACTCTAAGGCTCTATAGTCACTCTATTAAAACATTTCTCTCCAAATGAACACTGAAACCAGAGAAATAAATGACAATTGGAAGACCTGACCTGAAAAGGAAAAGTATGGCGGGCCATTTATAACAGCAAAAAAAAGACAACAATTGTGATGAAACATGACACCAAGTTAAAATTTTGAGAAATTAAGATTGTTTTTGCTGTGAGGAGACAAGTCAAAGTTTTAATTCTTTTTTTTTTTATTTTCTTACTTTGACTTTAAAACAAGAATAAATATATATTTCCAGCTTTATTTCTCCAGCAGGAATGGTTTCCACAAACACAAACAAAGAAATAAAAATAAAAAACCTCAGTTCACGGCTATAATGAGCTTGTGTTGCTTCAGTAATTAAAATATAAATCCAACTGCTAAAATTCTAGATCACTTTTACAAGTAAGACCAGTAGATATTTTACTGGATAATCTAATATTGTTCATGCCTTCTGACTTTATAGTAGTGCGCAGCCACCCTGGTTAGGACTGAGTAAATATACTGTCCCGTTACTCCCATTATCATCTGGGGCTGGGAAGTCTAGTGCAGCTTGGAAGACAACTATTTGCATCTAAATGTGGGCGAAAGTACGATCATTTCTTTTGAACTCCGCAAATGCCACAAAAAAATGCAGATACAGAAATGGTACAAAGTGATTCAAAGTTAAGGCAAATGACCTGAAAGCCATGGCTCCTTCCAAAAATGCCTCCTCATCTTTCTTGCCAATGACATATTCATTTGTAGGAATTACATTTGATATTTTCATTAAGTGGATGTTGCTTGTTTTTTTTTTTAAACACAAAAAAACTTTAAGCTTTTTGAAGTAAAAGCAAAAATTTCAAATTTCACTATAATGAAGTTTCAGAAATGGCCATTATTACATTGTTCTTCCGCATTAAAAACAAAAACACTTGGATTGAATTTTATGTTCACCTCAGTTAAAGATTTGAGATTAAAGATGGCCGTAATGTCACACTACCCTTTCAAGGCATAAACATCATATTAAGCTTACAATGTTATAATAAGAAAACGGAAATGAACACAAGGCCAGGCGCTTAGAAAACATATTTGAAGAAGACTGGTTCTTTTACTTATTTGCAGAAAATAACACTCAACTATCCGGGCAAACAAGCAGACCGGAGCTTACCTCATATCACCACAGAAAGGGTGATTAAACAAGCGAGTGCTGTTAGGTTTAGCGTTACGTTCGTTTCAGACGTACTGCCGACATGTGGAGGATCCATCTCAATGTTAATACTGTTAACTTGTAGAAAATTTGAAATCTTTTGACACAAACACAACTCATTCAAAACTGTTTCAGCATTTTCCCCAGATGTTGTGCAATTCATTGCAAACAAACAACGCGGATGCAACACGGCCATGAAATAGAAACTGAATCGTAAACTGGCAGTAAGGGTTGGGTATCTGCTTGGTAAAAGCATGTTCCACTAAAGGTAATTGTGTGGGGGTAATGTTATGTAATACTTGTCCACTGGGTAGCATTCAGTAGAATCAATTGCTTTACCTCAAGGGTCAAACACAAACATCTTTCCCCAGAAAAAGCCCATCAAACCCTCCACTCTGCCAAACTGGCTCCATGTAATGCCAGCACTCTGTGGTCTAATACCACGTTGTACTGCTCACACTCAGTCTAACCCAAAGACTACTTCTACGCCTCTATAGCATCCAGCATCTCTAACAGTCTCCTCAGTGACCCTCCCAGGTGTCTGAACGCCGTGGTCGTCCCTCTGCAGCAGGAAAACAACAGCCACCAAATCAGTGTCACATCAGTGCTGACAGACGGAGTGAACAGGCAGGAAACCGCCACTATTCTGACTCAGACTTATAGAATTGCTAACTTGACTGTGGAGTTTGCTTGCGATTAGTATTGTCATGCCTTATATACACACATAACGTTTGGTGATATAATCAGATGGCTTGTCAAATATTGTGAGTGAACACCTGCACCGTTCTTTTCTTAAAATAAATACAATTTAAAAAAAGACAGAGTTACAGCCTCTTGCCTGTCATGATTCATTCCTTTATATGTTATTATGGGATTGGGAATTTGAAATAAGCGGAGCAAGTATTGGCTGCAGTTTGACAAAAACTATACTTTGTTCTACACTTGAACTCCTCCAAGTTCTTCTTCTGTCTTTAGCAAAGTTGGCCCCTCGATTTTTCCACCATAACCGAAAAGCATCCAATGCAAACGTGTGCGGCTGATCACAGTGGCACTGCTACATTATTGCTAAAAAGCGTCATTGTTGGTTGATAATGGAAAGGCCTGAGAAGTAGTTTGGAAAAGGAAGGAAAATCAACTGCACAGCTAAGAATTAAGAGACCAACCAGACACGATCAGTATTTTGGTTCTGCCAAACTGGCAGTGGTTTTCGATACCCAACCTTACTGGCAGCACGCAGACTACTGCCTGCTTCAGCAAGCGCTCTGGGACAGTATAGGCATTCCACCTGTGTTGGGGCCCAGTTAGTCCGTGTCTGTTTTCGCTCACAGTCACAGGCCTATTTATGCCTGTTCTTTGTCAACTTTCCACAACTGTTCCTTGACCTCCGTGGGCAGGGTGTTGAAGAGGTCCTCCTCCACCACAAGGCCGGTTCTCTTTAGCTGTCGGCACTCGCCCAGCTCCACGGGAAGACACTCCAGACGGTTTCCTCTCAGTTCGAGCTGCGTCAGCCCGGTCAGCTCTCCAAACCGCGACGGCAGAGAATGCAGGCAGTTGTTCCCCAAGTTCAAAGTGCGGAGCTTCTTGCACTGGAACAGCTCATTAGGCAGGCTCTCAATCTATATTTCAAGGTGGGGGAGGGTGTAGTGATGAGAAAACGGAAAGAACTTTTTGTAATTTTTCCAGCAGCAGACAAATTGTCAAAACTAAATTTAAAAAATGGCAAAGTACAATCAACAAAGATTGAGATGATTGGAAAACAGTGATTATTCAATGACTTACCCTGTTGGCGGTCACTGCCAGGTACTGAAGATTCTGGAGGAAGCCGATGTCTGTAGGGATACTGATTAGGTTGTTATGGCTCAGGTCCAGGAAGCGCAGCTTGCGGCAATAAAACAGCTGGCTGGGGATCTTCTCAATCTTGTTTCTGTTCAGGTACAGCTTCTCCAGGTTGGTCAGAGTGCCAATCTGGATGGGAATATAGGCAATCTGGTTGTACCAGAGCTTAAGGCAGATCAGCCGATGAAGGTGCTGGAAGCTGATGATCTCCTCGATGGTCTTCAGGTTGTTGTCCTTCAGATCAATCTCTTGCAAGTTGTGCAAGCTGAAGATTGAGTGCGGTATGCGTTCTAGATCACAGCGAATGAGCTCAAGTTCTGTCAGGTTGACCATCTTCTTCAGGCTGTTGAGCACCATCAGCTTGGTGCCTTCATTATTGACGGAAAGCTTCTGGAGGTGCATGCCCACATCAGTCACCACCTGAGGTAGCTTGGTGAGATTGCTCTTCAGACGAAGAACTTTGAGCCTCTTGAGCTCCCGGAGCCCGTCAATGACGATGTAACGGTTGTTCTCCGCACTGAGATTCCCTGTCAGGTGAAGTTCACTAAGATTCTTCAAGCTGTAGATCCACAGGGGAATCTCTTTGATGTCTGTGAACTTGATGTGCAGAGACTTCAAGTTCTCGCGCAGAAAGGCCAAAGCAGGAGCTTCTATTTTGGCTGGTGTGTGGTAAAGCCACATCTCTCGCAGGTTGACCAGCTGGGCGATGATCGGGGGGATGGTGATATCGGGGATAAGCTCTAGTTTGAGAACCTCCAGCTCCATCAGGTCAAATACCGTGTCCGGTATGCCACTCAGCATGAAAAGGTGCAACTCTAACTTTTCCTGAGAGTTCTTGGTAATCCTCTGCCTGAGCTTGTCCAGTGTCCACTCATTGTTGAGGTTGAGCTGCCTCAGCTTATTTTCGCTTACTTCCGACAGGAACACAGCAAAGCGTTTAGAGTACAAAGGGTCATACTGATCGATCATGTGCATCATGAATGCAAAGTCATTCTTCACATCGGGTATGTCACTGTAGCTGCTCTCTTCCCGTATCGACTCAAAGGAGTACTTCTTCAGAGAGCGCCGAAGCATCCAGCAAAGGGTGTACATGCAGATCAAACCATACACCACTACCAAGCTAATGTAGAAACAGGCTAAGATTTTAAAAAGTGTAGCCAACGGATGAGCACAACGGTACACGCTGTAACCTGTCAGGCTTTCTATATTTACTGAACAGTCAACGCTGAATTTAATATCATGCACGTAATACCCTGTATAGCAGATGATCAAAATAAACTTGATGACTTTGATGATAGTTTGACGGATGTACAGTCTGTACACAATATCTCCTTCTTCGACATGTATGCGGAACTTCTTCACTTTTTCGAACAGGGCTTTAGCCTGTTCACCCTCTTTCTTGTCCAAAACCCCCGTTTCTGTTCTATCGACAATGCCCTGTTCAAAGCGTGTCTTTGTCCTTTGGAGCATAGGAACACTTGCTTCAACATCCTCGCTGATAACAGACTCCTTGTGGTCCATTGAGCCGTTCATTTTCATTGGTTTTGGGTCACTCTCTTCAACCACAGTCTCCGACAGTGCCCTAGTTGTCCATGGGGAGTCAAAGCATTTCAGCAAGATGGATACAAAGTGCTCTAGTTTGGAACTAGTCCGTGGGAACTTAAACCAGAAGTTGCTGCAAGCTAGGAAAATAAGGGTGTGAAGTAATACTAGGTAAGGGAAATACTTGGCAAACCAGTGCAATCTATTCTCATAGCACACAGCATCCACGTAGTTGTACTGGTGGCGGTCCAGATCATACTGAATCCCTTTGGGCTCCAAGAACAATGATGTGGAGAGGGTAGAATTGAAGTTCTTCTTGCAGGTCTCATTGACTACCCATTTGCAGGGCAGGCAGATCATCTTGTCCTGGGTGACCTGCAGTGTCCCCCCAAACACAGAAATCATAAGCATAACAATGGAGATGTAGTCTGTGAACACATCCCACCATGGTTTCAGGATGCGGTATGCTGGCTGTGTGTCCACAAAGTACCGCAGCTCAGTGATGGGGATCATGGTTTATCTGTGGGAAGAGAAAAAAAAAAAAAGAATTAAGGACATAATCATAATTGAGTATTGATATACTAAATTATATAGCCTTGTCAAACATTGATAGTCTACAGATACGGCTTTTGACAAAATAAAAAGGAAAACGCTCCATCCCCCTAATACCTGAACAGCCTTTACCTGGACCACAACAACACAATAGCTAGACAACAAATCAATAGTACAATGCTAAGTAACAAGGTCGTGCATCAGAACATTCCAGAGGGCTAATTTGAAGGCTGCCAGGAGTAATAAAATACAGCTTTCCGCTTGTTGTGACAAAGAATTGCCTGATTGACTTTATTGAGCAGGCTACCATGTTATTGATTTAACTATTATTAAACAGACCCATTTAATCTTTCCTTAAAATGGGTGTCAAACTGGACACAGAATTCCACATGTTGTGGGCAAACCAGCGATCATACGAATATAACGTTTATTTGTCTGCATTTTAATTTAGTACCTAAAAGACTAAAGAATTAATGGGTTGTCCCCATGAATAAAAATTAAAATATACAAATATCACACAAGTAACAGGCTAGCTGCCTTAAAATTGTATGCAGGCTATAAACATAATAGATTAATAAATGAAAAGAAGAAATATTTCAGATTGGATTAATAAAGAAAAACTTTATGCCTGATTTTCATAGGGAGGGCACTGTAATTTGAAGGGATGCACTGATCCCACATTTTCTCTTCTGATGATGACACCTAAACTAAGTACTTCAAAACTTTATAAAACTAAAAGTAAAGTATTTATAAAATTAGGAGAAGTTGAAAAAAGTCTGTAAAATTGCATTGTTAATGGTGATAAAGAAACAGATCAGTCATTACTGGCCAATATCCTACTGCATTTATCAGTAATGGTGCTGATGCTGATGGATTTTCATATGATTTTTGCATCAATGTAATGAAGTTTGCCAGGTAATAAATTAGATGGATTATTTTAACTATTAACAATTTTGAGTTTATGTTCCAGAAAATGTATTACATTGCATATACCTTGATAAAAGTAAATATGTCTTGTATTCATGCAGCCTCACATCTGCACATGGCACACAAGCAGCAAGACCCAGTTATGGGTCTTATTATTACGTTATTACTCAACGTTGTTGGTATGAAGTATAACAAAAAAAGCATACATGAACGGCATCATTTGTGTGTATGGATAGATAAAAATGCTCTTAACGCACTTGAAAAATGGTTCTACTTACACATCCAAACTGTAAAGCACAATAACTCCATACATAAACAGTCAAGAGCGATCCACAACTACTCCTTTGCCGCTGTTGTGCAGGAGGGCAAGATAAAACCCCTCCGAATCAACCTCTTGCCTTGTGTGAGTGTGACACACCCAGCATGCAAGCTTGAGACACCCACTCTTCTAAAGATGATGTTCCGTTTTGGCTTGTTTAACCCAAACAACACGACCGCCAGAGGAGCCACCTTGCTCCCCTGCTCTCTATTCTTAGCCGTTTCCGTTAAAAATACACAGAGTATTGTCTGTGGGGGCCTTGAGAAGCACCTCCCCTGACCTTCAGGAGGAGATCCTGTTTACCTTACAGAAGCTGCTGTCTCCAACCAGTGTCTCTCCGGAATACTCTACCGTCCCTTATTGTAGCCCCACCTCCCCAAAAACACACACACACACACACACACACACACAGTGTCTGGAGATGGCAATCATCAGAGCGTGTACTTTCTTAGGAAACTGTAAAGGTGTCAAGACGCCTAGTCTGGTCCTTGGCCAAATAAGCATATTCAGTCAGTTCAAAGAAGCTTGCACACATAACAACTATTGCAGTGAAGTAGCCTGGATTGGGTAAATGGTGTAGAGACAACACATAAAATCCTCACCCGTTTGGAGATGTTATCTCTGCTCCGGTGCCTGATGACGACCCTGGTGGACAAGCCACTCTCTGTGTATCCAAAACTCTTCATGGACCATTGCATCTCTCATCGCCATGGGGTTTAATAGAACACCTGAAAAAGACCTGATTAATAGCATACTTAGGAGTAACATACTTAGGCAAAAAGCGCAAAGAAAGTTAACTGCATGCGTATTACTGATGCAATTTTTGTTTAAACAGTAATACTTTACGATAAACGAGGTGTGCCTTTACGGGCTATGGCTCCTATTAAGGACTGTGTAATACATAGCGTCAGATATACTTTGTGTTGTCAGATACATATGTTAATTTTATGGTAGTACCGACTATCCACCGGCCAACGCTCGTAACGTTAGCATGGATGTCTTTGTCATCTGGCTAGGTAGCTGAGCAAGCGTTTCTCAACAGAAAGTTAAAGCTGGGCGATTTTCTTCAATATACCATTTAATACATTTAAAGAAGATGTTTGGTAGTACATTGGTATATGTTAGCAGGCTACTTATCAGTACCGACCACAAACGAGAGCAGTATTCGCTGTTAAAAACGTTAGCAAACTACGCTAGGCTGCTGTTAGCTACGGAGCAAAACTAGCCATATTGACCACCAGCTATCTCTGTTACCCGAAGTTTACATCCTAGCAAACGCTGAAGTTAATGCGACATATGATATGTTGCTTACATGTATTAAAACTGATAAGATGTCCAACTTACTACGTTTGGTGTGCCGCGATCAAGTCCAACAATAGTTTAATATCAATAGTTGCTAACAAATTGCGTTCACAGTCGCTAGCAGCTCAGCGTGCTAGCCGTTGTTTTTTTCCAGCACCGCCGGGACAGTTCTCCGCTTACACCGCCGGGACGACGGATGGCAGTGTGGTGCTTTTAACAAACATAGAGCAAAAACGCTCTTCCTGTTAAAATTTGACAGCCAAGAGAAGCTTTTTTGTTTTCATTGACTGCACAACAATATCAAATAGTGTATTTTAATTTCGGAAATGTTGTCAATCAACTCTTTGCGGATGGTGTGCTCATCCCGGGCTTCAGTGCAGCCAAACTGGCTGGTGACGAACCTTCAGCCTGTTTATAAAGCTGTTAGATGTTCAGCGCAGTGCATGTCTACCAGCTTCCCCAAGAAGGACGCAAAGCAAAGCAACACGGACTTCAGATCGCTGGGAAAGGACAGAAAGCTAATTTACTACACTAATACTGACAGTGCACGCAGGAACTACTCTACAGGTCAAGTCAAACTGAACTGCTGGAATTGCAAACAGCCTCTTGACAAAACACCTGCATTCTTCTGCTTGTCATGCAAAGTCGTCCAGCCACTTGTAGAAGAAACATCCTATTTTAAAATTATGGATTGGTGAGTATTTTGTCTCATTCATCATTACCCACTGTTACTCACAAACATTGTATTTATTAAGTCTGTGAGCAAAACAGTTCATGTTACCATGTGTTGCCTCTTTTCAGTGATTACACATTCACACTGGACACACAAGCGCTGCAGAAAAGATACTTGCAGCTTCAGCGGTCCCTGCATCCAGACAACTTCAGCCAGAAATCTGTGGTAGGCAGGGGAATGTAAGGGGAGTCTGAATAGAGATCAGTTGAGTAACATGGTTTATGAGTCAGCTGAGGCTGCCCTATCTATTAGTACAAGTGTGACGCAGGAAATTGGGTTTGACCCTGTGTCCCTATTATGCCACTTGACTGTGCATTTTTGTTTTGTTAGTGTGATTCATTGTGATTTGGCCAAGGGGATAACTCTGGGCAAAGCTGAAAGATGAGTTTGTTAAAAGACATTGACAAATGTAAGCTCTCGTAAGGCAGCTTTCCCAAATTCAAGGAATCCAAAGCTACTGAGAAGATGAAAGAACATTGCTTAAGAAGCACAGGAGGGGGGGTAAATGAGTGGAGCACAATAAGATTTATATGTTTTTATTTCATAATGTCATCAATTATATTTTGTCTTGTATCAGGAAAAGCCCAGGTGTGCCTAATGACATTAATGATGACTCCGTTCCGTTAGGTATCCCAGGAGACGATTCAAATGAGCCAGCCCAGCATGCACAATTACTATTACACTATGAATTACACCTGTGCTTTTCCTGATATCACAAGTTAAGATGTATACTGTGAATAAGATCTATTACAAAATACCGTACATTGTAACTGAAAAATCTAGAAAGAAGAAAAACAAACCACGGTAAATTACCTCTAATCCAAAAAGAATAAAGTATGAAGATATTAGTATTAAAAACACAGTTGCACAAGCGTGGAAGGCTAAAAAACGTGGGACAAATAAAGTTTGCAAGTTTTACGTATGTAAAGGTTAGGTAAGCAAAAGTGAAAAGAAAATTCAATTGTCTGACATGTGTGGAGACCTTTCTATTCTTCATACATGTGTTTCATAACTCCTGCTAGAGGGGATCTGTTTTACAGCTCAGTTTACTTGAATAAATCTGAAGGGAGAAATAATGGTTCAAATAAGCTGTGCAGTTAAAAGTGAAATCCAATTTTTGGCTTAAAAGCATATCGGAGCAGAGAAGGAAGACCAAACTTCTATCCCAAAACAACTAATAAATATAAGCTACAACTACTAAGTATTTTCCTTATTGATTAATCCCCCCATTTTCTTGATTAATCGATTATTTTATATTAAAACTTCTTGTTTTATATGGCAAACAGTCCAAAACCCAAACATATCCAAATCATGACAAAGACAAATACCAAATACTCACGTTCCGATTAATGTTTTTTTTGAAAAATGACAGTGTAACAATTGTCAAATAGTACATTTTTCTGTTGATCAGTTCATCGACCAGGCTAATGGTTTCAGCTCACGTCATATATACTGGATATCTGTGAACTGCACTGATCTCAGTGTGTAGCTATCAAGTTAGATTATGGGAAATGTAGGAGGTAGTGTTTTGGGGAGCCTGACCCATACTAAAAGGGGCTAAAAGTCAGGCTGCTTTGAGTATCTTTTAAAGAAATTAACTTAAATGCTGTCAATAAAGTGCACACAGCAAACCCATGGTGATGGTTTATTCTGAAAGTCACTAAAGACAGGAAACATTATGTTATCTCACTCACTGCAGTTTAGGAGGTCTTCTCTTTTGCTTTACTTTTGATTTGTCACTTCTTGTATGCAGACAAGTGTACTTATCTAACACCAGCATTTTGTGTGGAAAAATCGGTTTGATGTACTTATAGTGATGTACTTGTAAATCACACTCAGCCCAAAGCACAGTTAGCCTGATAAGAAAGGTAGGCCTATATTTTACATAAAAACCCCGACTAGTGCAGCCTTAAAACTGTCACAGAAAGAAATAAGACATGTCCCAATGCATCTGAGCCATTCAAAGTGGAATGTGTTTATGGGTTATTTTACAAAGTGGCTGACAAAATGTTCACATTATCCAGTTTCCCCCTCGTGGATCATTAAAAAAACTGCACAGCAGTTTAGAAGAATAAGCATTATGAGTGCTAGGAGGAGAGTGGATGTGTGTTGCTTCGCACTTAATTTATTCGGTACACTCAGGTGGAAAAGCACAATGCAGAATGTTGTCATGTTGTGATACGAACGCTGAACTCATATTCAGCAGAATGTGGGAGAGGAGGGGTAGCCTAAATGGTTTCTTCACACACAACCTGTCCCATATTGTACTGACGGTGTTTTATTTATCAGCACCTCTGGTCATTTTTTCTTAATTAGACATCTTCTAGCCTCAGGGGTCTTCATCATATATAGAAAACTCGTTATTTATACAAGGCAGCCACCTACCGCACTGGTTGTTATTACAGAAACAGCTCCACACGATGGGCCCATGGGCAAGAGCTTGAGACTATTGATTTTCACAAGGGCTGACAGACCTGATAGCTGCAAAATGTACTCAGATCTGCCAACCATTTCCAAGATATTTCCCTCCCCCGTCTTGTTTCCACACATCTGTCATGTCAAACCTACACCTGCATCCCTTGAAGGGTCCCAAACGCCTCGGCTACAAAAGAGTAGCTGTATGTCATTCACCTAATTGTCAGTATCACCAGGGGTTTGGCGTAAAGAAAATTGACAGTGGTATAGATTGGGATGGCAATGTGTAAAATAGCTCAGATGTTAATCCCTTTTGTGACAGTTTGATGTGTAACTCTGGATAATGTGAATATTTGTTGTTTCAAGTAGGCAGCATGTTAAAAATCACAATAGCACAACTTTTCTTTCCCTCTTTTAATGAATGAATAAACTTGCCATCATTAGAGGCAAACTGAACAGAACCCTCTCTTGCAGAAAGAACAGGAGTATTCAGAAGGCCAGTCGGCTCTTGTGAACAAAGCATACAAGACTCTGCTTAAGCCTTTGAGTCGTGGTCTTTATATGGTGAGTGTGAAATCCCTGACTTAATTTCTAATCTTATATTTATAACCGCAAGCTCGGTCTGTCTGATCGGCTGATCGCAGTCAAGAGTAGTGACATGCATTTGAAGGAGCAGTTGAGTTTGATGAACTCCCATCCTATGTTTCAGCTGGAGCTGAAGGGGATGCGTATAGAAGAGGGAACCGACTCCGCGGCTGATTCGAAGTTTCTAATGGAGCTGATGGAGATCAATGAAGCTCTTGATGAAGCACAGACATCAGAAGAAGCCGATAAGATTGGCCAAGACGCAAAAGGTAAACAAATCTCTCTCATTGAGTGATTTGAGCTGATGATGTTGATCATCAAGTAGAAGTACATCTACCCAGTTAATTAGTCCTGACCCATGAGATATTTGTAATTTTTATGACTAGTTTAATCTCTCCGGGCTTCAAAATTGTATTAAAATAAAACAATATAAAACATAAAAATCCCTTTTGGCTGAACTGCTCACTACCTAAGATGTGCTTTGTTTTAAAGGTTAAAGTCGTAATCCTTAAGATTTCACTTCTGTTTAATTTGGTGACACCTGTAGTTACTACGGTAACAGCAAGTGCAGTTTAATACAGCCAACACTCCTGGAGCAGCTACTTTGCCAGAAATACAAGAGAAAAGCGACAGGTGTATCTGTTTACAGTGCAACCAAACAAATTCATGTTGCAGATATGCATCATTTGAATCCAGAGTGGGAATGGCGGACTCTGCCACTAACGATGAAAAGTACTACATAGAAAGATAATTACAGAATGGCTGATAAGCTAGGATATGATTTCATAAAAAGAGAAAACAGAATAGGCATAATTGCTGGCAAAGGTGAAGACTTCAGACCAATGAATGATGCACACATGACATATTTATCTCGGTCTACATGGTTCAATTAGTGTCCCATTTTGTGAACTAAAATATTGTATTGTCTTCTGGATGGTGCACACATCAAACTGTGTTAACACAATATCTCTTTGTCTCTATGATTTTTCTAATGTGGTTTTAACCTGAAATCAAGCAGTTGCTCTGAGAGGCGAGGGTGCCTTTTGAACTCCTAGGAATAATAAGCATCATATGTGACATGTCTTGTTAACGTGCAGACCTGGAACTTTGTCTCCTCCTCACTTGCAGGGAAACTTTCAGACTTGACAAAGGAGATAGACGCTGCCCTTCTTAAAGGTATTATATTAACACGTTGCACTGAAACATTTCCTGTTTCTCCCACTCGTTCCATGGTTTGTTTTGTGATCTATGCTGAAGCTTTCATTTAAGTTGCTGAGTGAGTCATTGATTGAACTTCCTTTTGCACTCTTTCTTTTCTTTTATCAGGAGAGCTTCAAGCTGCCAAAGCACTGCTTACCCAAATGAAATACTATGCCAACATAGAAGACAAAGTGAAGGAAAAACTTTCTGAATTCATGTAATTTGCACCCTATTTAGTGTCACTTTATTATATTTTGCAGTCTCTTTAAAAATGTTTGTACGGGCCCAAAAATGATTGTACATTTGTGTAAATGTATTGTTCAAGTTTAATAATAAAACTTTCCTGGTAATGCATAATACACAACTAAATAAATGGTGGTTTGTACTTAATCTGTGAAGATATGAGGGTGTGATATGATACATGTAGTATCCCCCATGAATTCCACTAATTTCACAAGCCTAATCACATCCACTTGTACCTAATGTGTCATTAAATATGACAGAGATTTGTAATAGGCTCTGATTAAAATGCTGCTCAGACTGTTTATATGATTATCCTGCCTATCAGTTCAGCATTTGTCATGTGGGACTCGCACACAAACACAGGACTAGCATTCAGTTCCTCTGGTTACCTTTAGGTGGAGACATAACACCTTGACAATCATCATGCAGAATAGCAGTACATGCTGTACATACTGGATATGAGACCAGAAAGAAGTCCTTTATTGAGGTAGACTATTGAATTATTTATGGTGGCTTCATATGTAGCATTAATGCTATGATAATCAGGAAGACCTCGCTGAATGACGATTAGTTGATGAGCCAAAGATCTGTGATCTGTGTAGTTTATAGCTCATAAATTGGTTTACATTGACCCTGTACACATTTGCCTGCAGCACACTGATAGGTGCATCAGAATGCAAATGCATTCCTCATTTAATTTTTCAATGTTTTTTTCACACCTAGAGACACCATAGAGAAAAATTGCGATAATCTGTAATTACTTTGCAAATTAGGGCTCCAGACAAATCAATGCTTTTGATCCGAGAAACTGATACAGGTGCAAACACTCTGAAATATGGAGGGTGTCACTTAATCCGATAGCAGAAAGTGAGCTATCACATCATATATCATATCAAAAACGTTATTTGAGACACACTAGCATAACAGCCTAAACAGTTTTGTTTGTATTAGTGGTTTTACACTGACTTTTTTTCAGTGCCCCACAGTCCTCTGGAACAACCCACTGTAACACATCCCGACTGGTTGTTTATTAAGTCTGGGACAACAATGTCATGTGTCTGAGGCTGTTTCAGTTATTTTACAGTGGAGGAGCAGTTTCCTTAATACACATGGATAGACAGTGAATTAAACAGGGCTTCTCCTACCACAAGGAGACTATTGGACCTATTTAATATTCTTGTCGTAATCGGAAGGTATCTACAGCGCCTTTAAATTAATCAGAAAATGTGATCGACCAACACTGAGGCCACTGCTGTCTCCCAGAACTCTGAAATTGAGTTTGAAAGAGACGAAAGGGGGAAAAAACTCACTACAGCTAGGCTGTGAAATTGACTTGGAAGGGAAAGCTTGGCAAAATGAACTAGGTACATGGGACTTCTATGCAGCTTCAGGGCACGCTACGCAATTTACTGGTCATGGTTCACTGGCTTAATTCAAATAATCTGTACAAGTCTCAGTAAATATAATTCCTCTTAATTATGTTAGTTACTGCAATACTTAGACATTTTGGGAAATAAGCGTATTATTTTTTGTGTTGAGCGTTAGATGAGAAGATTGATACCACTCTCATATTTGTCCTAAATATTCAATTCAATTCAATTCAATTTTATTTATATAGCGCCATATCATAACAAAGTTATCTCAGGGCACTCAATCACATGGAGCCGGTCGAGACCAACTTCCACACACACAAAGAC
>JAVQJL010098626.1:0-21124 GCA_036024295.1 Nannoperca obscura
ACACACCCATAGATATAGACAACATCACACTTCACAATAAAAACTGTAAAAATGGTTTCATCTCTTATTTATTATATATTCTCTTATTTTCCTCTGGGAAGTTGATCTTTTTCATCCTAATCGTTCCTAATATGGACTCACAATGTGTCTTACAGCCGTGTAAGGCTGGTAAACTGATCGAATTCAAGAAGTCAGCCACACTTAGTGAACACGTAATCTTCTCAAGCAAGGAGGAACACTGCAATCCTCTTTTTGTGAAATCCTAATCCTAGAAGGTAGAAGCAGCGCCGCCCTGTATGAACACGATGCTGCATCTTTTTTCTACTCTAAACACACATGAGGCTCCAGTTCACATCCTATTAATCCTCGATTAGTATTCTGTAGTGCGACCTGTGCGTCGAGCTGCGTGTTGGAGTACAGCGGGGGTAGCTGGAGAGGAGACCACAGTTAATCTGTGAGCGTTTGGACGGGCCCGAGGAGAAGCGTCACGCTCCATCTGCCCATTGGTGACTGACTCGATCGGAGGGCTGGCGGCGAGCCTGCAGCCTCTCACCTTCCTACCTCACTGTCTCCGAGCGTCTCTGTCTCATCATTTCTGAAGTTCTTTCTGTCTTTATCTCTCCTCCTTTTTGTCTTTTCAAATCCTACGCTCCCTTTTTTCACCTCCGTCGTCATAAAAACAGCCTGCTGCACCATTTTCTTCCGCTCTCTCTTTGTCTTTGTCTCCTTCCTCTATAAATCCCTCTTCTCACCCTCCACATGTCCTTGTTGAAATGCACACATTGTCCCTTCTTCTTCTTCTTCTTCTTCTTCCTGCTCCTGTCCTCCCCCCACCACCTCCATAGCGTCATTGCAGCTCTGCCTCAGTTTGTCACAGGCTTCTTCAGTGTGACAGCCAGAGACGGGTAAAGGGGAGGGAGGGACTCGGACAAGCAGCAGCTGAGCAGCTGAGCAGCCGAACCCGGTGACAGCATCAGCAGGGCTGCCGAGTGTGAAAACAAAGTCAGAGCAGGGATTAAAACAGGATGTGATTTGGGGCTTTTTTTTTTGCTGCCTCTTTGTCATCCTCCGTAAGGGTCAGAGGTCAGGAAGTCTGGCCACATGACCGGATCTGTGCCGAGCCTTCAATGGTTCTCATGCTAGGAAGAGTTCATACAGACTTCTAGAGAAGCCATCGTGTGACATAAACCATGATATTAAATGTATTTTTACACAGCCAGAAAAACCAGTAATCTCTTCTGTGCCTTCAGGAGGTGATTTGTCAAGTCTGAATTCTTACTGAGTAATTTAATAGAGTCAGAATCAGAAACAGGTTTGTTGTTGCCAAGTTGGTTTTCACATACAAAGAATTTGCCTTGGTGTTGTGACGCACGACAGTCAAAATATAAAAAAGTAGGAAAAATAATAGAAATGTACTTTCAGAAAAAATCAAGTTTCCAGACGTAATTATCACTCGGACGCTGAAAATAAGAATCTGGATATCTTATCTGAATAAGGACAAATGCCAGGTGTAAATGAATGCCAAACATGCAACGTGCCACTGGATCGCCTATCATGAAGGTTTAGATGACATCTGTACAGTATGACCTCATTCTTAAGAAACAAATCCATCCGACTGCTAACTCCGCCTCTTCCTGCTAACTCAAGCAAGAGCTGCTTTAAAAATGAATGACGCCCGTCTATGGCTTCATTTCCCTGGACCTGGAACATAGCATGTTTGTAGCCAAGTCCGTCAGCCCTGAGGAGATCATTTGCGTATTGAGATCCGATCATAATAATCCAGATACAGGTCACATGTTACTACCAGGTGTGAATGGGGCCTAAAACTCACGATATCTCTCTTTGAATCACACTTGTCCATTTTAAATTAAAGTCCTCCACCTTCATGGAAGTGCAGCGACAATCGAAAGAAACGTCTTCAAATTTACAATTATTTAAAACAAAGAAAAGCAAAAAATTGTCATTTGAGAAGCAGAAACCAGCAAATGACTTTAATAGTTATTTGATTTAGAACCTTTCTGTTGATTCATTTTCAGCTGGGGCAGCCACAAGCATGTTGTGCCCCATGGTGAAGTCGAGGGATCAGTTAAAGTGGCTCTGTGGGGATAATTAGGCCTATTATTAATTATCCCCATGATAATCACCATGTGAGCATTTCTTCTTTTTACGGAAGCAAGCTGAAAAAGACAATAATCTTCAATGTCGTTCCCTAGAGGCAAAATTAATGTGTATCTTTAGTTTTACAGTGAATCAGTTGCTTCAGCTTCACTCTTTTAAAGATAACTTAGATTTACCTCCACCCTCGTGTCTCACCTGCTGCAGGTGTGTTGTTGACAGGAGGCTTTTTCTCCCCTGGACCGAAACCTTCAGCGACGGAGGGGGACGTGTAGCGTCTTGCTGATTTGCGTGAATTGCGTGTGAAAGAGATGTTAGCGGTTTCTAATGAGGCGAGAGTGTTGTGTTAATGAAGCCACAAAGGGATGCATAAGGGAGGGCGTGTCCGCGATGGATGTGAAAAGAAAGTCGCTGGCGTTTAATGGAAGCGTCACCTTGGAAACTGCTCGCTAATGATGAATGACACGACGGCAAGACGTCACATATTAGACAAAAAGCGTCAGTGACAGCACAAATAAATCAATGTACATAGATTATCAAGATGAGTTAATGCTGTGATAATTAAATAATTAATTGAATTAATCTTCTGTCTTCCAGCTCTGCCCCTGCAGACTGAGTGCTTCCAGAACGGGGACAAGTCTTTGGGGAAGGACCCTCTGACTTCAGACGACTCAGCCATCACAGACCTCTCTCCTAAAACAGACTCCAGCCCCCAAACAGAGACCCCCACCAAGACAGATGCCTCCTCCAAGACAGATGTCAGGCCCTCCACCAGCAGCAGCCCACAGCCCAAGAAAGGTAGAGTTGTTGGTCGTTACGTGTTATGTACACACGAGAGTCAGTCTTGGTTTAGCTTGCAAAGTCCAAAACGTGGCCGGACTTCCGGGAAGATTTACTTCCGTTCATCCACCAGAGCACCAGTGATGTCGGACACTGATGACGGGAGATAAGGTTTTGCTCACAATCACTGTTCCAGTTCATCCAAAAGGTGTTGGACGGGGTTTCAGGTCGGGGCTCCGTGGAGGCAAGTCAAGTTCTTCCACACCAAACTGGGAAAAACTGGCTTTGTGCACAAATTCGTTGAACAGGAGAGGCCCTTCTGCAAACTGTTGCCACAAAATATAAAAAATAGCCCCAAAAAGTACACAAACATCTGCAGACGGGGGAGTCCACAGTGAACATCAAACCCAAATTTGATAGATTCTCTGTTTTAAACTTATTCTACTGGCAAGTTACGAAGTGTATGTGTGCGCTATGTGTTGTTTTCTCATGTGATTACAGCATCTTACAAATTATTCTGATGGCAAAGGTGTTATTTATGTTATTTAATTTTTTTAATTTGGCAATCCCGGTGAAACGAGCACCGACGATGTTTTTCAGCTGCAGTTTTGTCGATCTCTGAAACAATAAGCTGCGTTTCTGGCATATATAAGCAATAATACATGAGAGGGACTGCTATTCTGTTCAGTTTGGGCACTTGTGCGTTTCATTTGCAGGCAGATAGCAGAGCGCTGTGATCAGATAGGATGCTGGGTTCTAGGTATAAAAAGGTAATTAATGCAGAGCGATACTGTAGAGAGATAACGGTGCTTATTCGAACGCACAATACAAGGTCAAAGTGCTCATAATGTGGTGTTATAATGGATAATAAACAATAGCTACAAACTGAAAAGGTTGCAATTCCGCCTTGTTTCTACAAACTGGTCCATTTTCTACCCTTTGTTTCACAGTATTAGTAGCTGTTTAATGGCTGATGAAGTGTAAAATGTGCAGTCAGCGTTTTCTCCTCCTGCTGCCGGCCATGTGACTGAATCAGGCTGTGGGCTCATTTGTTTTCTGATCTAAACCGGCTCCCAGTTAATCGTTCAGTTTCTCCCATAAAACACTGCAGCGCCTTCCAGATTCTCGGAAGAGAAAAAAAATTCAGTTTGATGAAAGGCTTCAAAAGTATGAAAGGACTCTGTTAATTAAGGTGGGTGTTTTTTTGAAAGGTTTAATTTCTGACCTGACTTAAAAGACAAAATCCACATAACATTCATGCATGATTTTTACATACTTGGAAATTCTGATGTATATTGAGTAATTGTTTTTATGGGGGAGACAGGACGTAGAGTGTGGAGGCAGCCTGATGGTGGGGTGGGGTGGGGTGGGGAGGTGGTGCCGGGAGGGACTGATGCATTGAGAGACTTTCGGGCCGATGAGATTTCTTTTTCTCGGCGCTTTATAGCGTCTGCACGTCAGCAAGACTGAAGCCTACAGCCGTGAAGGAAACTCTCTGAAAGGTGGTGGTGGTGGTGGAAGAGTGGGGTGGGGGGATTCAGGTTGCCATGGAGATGGGGCTGAAGTGCTGCAGGCCCCATCCACGATTGGTTGAGAATACGCGGCATACATATTACATAGCAGGGAGAGGAACAGCACAAGGAGAAGGGCTCAGGGAGCACCCCAGGGGTCCTGGTCTTCAGCGCCGTGCTCGGCTCTTCAGCCGGTGGCTTTTCGCAGCCAGTTTTAAGGCACACAGAAGCTTTTGTGTCGCACCGCTGCGCCTCTCAGCGTGGGTCAGGATGAAAAGCACATGTACGTCGCAGCTACAGTTTGACATCGTCAGGGTTCGGGGAGGTGGAGCTGCATTGACCTTGGGGCTGGATCAATAAATGAAAGCTGCAGATCTGAATTAAACCTTCTCTGGCATGTCCGGCCTGAAGGTTTTATATATTAAGATGTTTTATATCTATATGTGTAACGTGTTAAAGGCTCAGTTCAGCCAAATGACAAAATAATTCAACCATTTTCTGTGTGAAATCAATCAATGCAAATACATTTTGGTTTATTATTTCCAGGTTTTGAGATTTGCCGTATGTCTCTGAGACTTCTGCCATCAGCGCAGTGCAACGGAGGGCAATCAGAGCTTGTCTGTGTTGCTCACAGCTTTAAAAAGTTATATTAAAAAAAGTCTGCAAGCAACATGTCTTTCAAGAAACGTGAACAGTTTTCTTTCTGCTGAAGGAATTGCTTTATAATTTGGGTGAATCAAAAGCTGAACTGAGGATTAGATTACGATAAATGTGTCATAAAAGTAAAGATTTAACAGTAATGTGTCCCTGTTAGTCCCTATAATCCACACAACATACTGTCAGCTGTTTCAAACTGGACTATTTATGTGATACATAACAGTTCCACTAAAAACAGTTTGCAGGATTGTGGATTAATCAAAGTAACAGTATTGTTTCCCGAATGATGCATTCCTGTTGAATTTTCAAATAAAGTTTCAGTGCTGTGACCACCACAAGTTGTTCTTTTCTGACGCTTCTCTGGTTCTTCTCCTGGGGGATCCCGAGACATTTCCCAGGCCAGATGGGATGTGTAATCCCCCCAGCGTGTTCTGGGTCCGCCAGGGGTCTCCTCTCAGTTGTAGTTGTTCCTAGAAAACCTCTAGAGGGGGAAGCGCCTAAGAACGCATCCTAATCAAATGAACCACCACACCGCCTCGCTTTGATGTGAATGAGCTCCGAGCTCCTTCCCTGATGTCTCAGCTCCTCAGCCTGACTGTAACACCCCCTGGATGTGGGTCGGAGGTTTTGATGATAAAGCGTTGCAACCAGGAATAGAAGTGAATTCACTGATAGAGACGTTTGACTCCAGAGATAAAAACCAAGAGAAAGGGAGCGCATGTGGACAGACAGAGAGGTGAAGCTTCCCCTCAGCTCTACTACAGAGGGTTTTGTTGTCTTTGTGCTTGTCGTTTTGTTCTTGTGGCCTGCAGCTTTACTGCTCATTCTCACCGCTCTCGTCAGGGTCGTTTCCAGCAGCAACAGGCAGCTGTTTTGAGTGCATCTGATAAACCCGCTGTACACGACCTGCTCAGCCCCAGACGACGGACACACACGGTTAGCGACTAGATGGTGAACACAGGGGAGCATTTAGCAGCTCACTACTCAGCTCCCTCAAGAGTCGGTGGAGACCAAAAACAGAGCTATAAGAAGCTAACTGCTAACTGTTAGCTAACATGTCAGTGTTGTGATTACGGCTTGTTACACTGCCCCCCCAAATAGCCAAATAATTGCAGATTTAAGATGAAAAATCTAACTTCATATTTTCTTTCCCCCACAGATTCGATGAGCTCAGAGCAACGACAGAAACTTGCAAAAGAGCGGAGGGAGGAACGAGCCAAATATATCGGTGAGAAATGAAATCTCTGGAGCGCAATTCTCTTTTTAAACTTTGAACAAATTGGATGCATGAAGCGGGACTTAGTTGTAACCAACCTGATGCATGCACGTCTTCTATTCATTTCTTAATGTGGTATTAACTTTTTCTCTGCTCTGACGTGACTGACGGTTATTTACGTCTCTTATTGTTCCTCCTTGCACGGCTTTCAGAACAGCAAACTCAGCTGCAAGGTAAGGGGCTTCATTAAAACCCTCAGCGTCCGCAGCCAGTCACGCCATCTGGGAAAATCAAACTTGAGTCGTGCCCTTTCTTCTTCCATCCATCAATCGATTTGACTTATTTGTTTTTCTGTTGTCACTCGGTGGAAATGTTTGAACCCTGTGAACCCTCAGAAGTCACTTTTCGTTTAAATGTTTCCGCTCATGTTATTTAAATTTAATTTTAATGTTCGTCTGCATTCCCACCCGGCGTACATGTCCCATACCTATAATCATGGTTTTACTTTGTGGCTGCAGAATCAAACTTCTCTCTCTTATGAAAATATCATGCTAGACCAAAAGACATTAAAAGTCACACGACTTCTCCCTGTGGATGAAGGCCAAAGTGCTAAGCAGCCAATCAGAGCAGAGCTTGGTGGGCGTTTCTCTGCAGAGACGTCCCTCGGAGCCCAGGGAGTGAAAAATGAGCAGTCATTACCATGAACTGAGACCAGGCCTCTCAGACAGATTAGATTTAATTACTACTTTCATTAGCATCAGTAATGTGGTCATGCTCACAGTTAAAGGGGAGTTCTGCTGCCTTTTTATTGATAATATCAGTTGCTCTGAGATAAGTTTAGCTTCCTGCAGACTGCTTCTGTCTATAATTACACGGTGCAACGTTGAGGCTTTTCTCATGTGGAGCATGCAGTTTTCTTTTCAAACAGTATGCACGTAGTGTCATGTAGGTCGCAAAACATCATGTTTACTGTACGCAAATGTATCTGGACATATTGTGAGCCTTGTTACGTATCAGCAAACGTGCACCGGATATGTTGTGCAGTAGTTAACCGCTGCAGAAACTGGAATGTGAAAAACACGCTCGGAAGCATTAAACCGACATATTTTTCAATCCTGCTGCACAGAATTCACGTAATTGGATTTTTTTCAGGAATTGGATTAATGGAGGAGTGAAGAGGGCTTTCTCATTGTCGATGAGGCTCAGACTCGTGTGCCTCTTTTGGCTCATTAGTGAAGATAAGCTGCAGAATACTGAACTAAATACCAAACACATCTTTGCCTCACAACACTGCTATACGCTCGCAAACAGTATTCCTAATGCCATCTAACTCCCAGCAATATGAGGTAATACTAAAACATGTCATGCCATTACTCTCCAGCATGAACCCACCCACCCATCACCCGTCACCGTCCATACTGACCGTTTCATTGTTTAAGAATAAATATGTTGTAAAGGCAGGTGTGTATCCAAGTTGTAAGAAAAATGTAAATCAAACCTGTACGGGAGAGAGCGCCACAGCTGCTGTCCAGCATATAGATGGTTTCATTTAAGAGGATTGATTGCTGTTTAATTGTTCCTCTAAGAAATGAGCCACAGCAGCGTATGTGCAAAGTAAAGCTGACATCTGCTGGAGGGCGCTGTAAAACACAACGGGAAACTTCTGCTTATTTACTGTTATCAGGATTATGGTGCATTGAACACAGTGTCTTCCATCTGCTTCCCCCCCCCGTTCTGTTTGGGTTTCAGTGTTAGAAGCCTATCGAGAGTTTATACACTGTTGGATTTGAAGAATTGACTTTAGAATAACCTACGGAAAAAAGAAATGTATTTAAATCACTACATCTTACAAATAGATTGGCTTTAATGTCTTTTTTTTGTTTAGCCTTTCGATCCCTTTTATGTTTTAGCCACGCTAGCCGCATCACTGTAGTGATGTTGATGTCGACCGGTCCAGACTTTGGTCCAGACAAAGTATAAATATTTAAGGTCCCCAGAGGATGAATCCGATGATTTCAGTGATTCCCTGACTCTTCTCTAGCACCAAAGCTTTGATGTATCTAGTGAAATATCTCCACATCTGCCAGATGGATTGACATTCATGGTTCCCAGAGGATGAATCCTGCCAACTTTGGTGTTCTCCTAATTCTTCCTCTAACGCCAACGTTCACGTTTGTCGTTTTGAGTGAAATTTCTCAACGACTATTTGATGGATTGCCAAGGCATTTGGTTCTGACGTTCATGTCCCCCTCGGGATGAATTGTATAAACTTTAGTGACGCATTAACTTTTCATATAGCGCCATCATCAGGTCAACGCTTTGGTTATACCAAATACCTGCTGAACTAATGACATTTTCGTCAGCCTCAGCTGTGCTGTGTGATGTCATCATGCTAACACGCTAAACTAAAATGATGAACATGGTAAATATCACCTACTAAACGTCACAATGTCAACTCTGTCAATTTGAGCGTGTTAGTATGTTAATGTTAGCATTTAGCTTAGCGTAGCCTCTCCCGAAGACTCTTGCAAAGCACTTTTTAAAAAACATTTACGAAATCCTTATTATAATGAGGGTAGTGTCATCATCATGGTAGGGACAGAAATAGGCTGGGCTTTGCTTAAAAAACAACCACTTGGCGACACCAGCTGACTTTCTTTGCTAGCAGAGGAACAAAAGGGCTCCTCGGCAACAGTTTTGTGTCTCTCACTCCCTCTTTCTCACTTTTCTGTCTACATTTGTAACTTTTTTTACTCTCTCCGTGGTGACCTCGCAGCGGCAAAGAAGGCCCAGTGGCTGGAGAAGGAGGAGAAGGCCCGACGCCTGAGGGACAGCCAGCTGGAGGACCGCAGGAGGAAGCTGGAGGAGCAGAGGCTGAAGGCCGAGAAACGTCGAGCTCTGCTGGAGGAGAAACAGAGACAAAAACTAGAAAAGAACAAGGTGAGAAAAAGCAGAACGACCAAGTTCAACTCAGAAAGTAGAAGCTCAAATGATGATGCAATTTTAAAGCGTGTTTCTTATTATTAACACTGAGCTAATGTGGTCGTAATTGATGGATTCCTTTATTTATTTAGTGCAATGCCAGTGTTTGTAGAAGCTTAATGCTTATGAACATTTTTAACCACTGGAAAACTGCCTGTGTAATGTGGATTTGGTCCCATCTAGAATATCACTTGTGATGCCAGACAATTTTCCAGTGGTCATAAGTGCAGATTTTTCATCGGCAGTAATTGATCGCAGCAGTGGTTCCCAACCTTTCTGCCTTGGAGCCTCTTAAAATGACACAGTGTCTTCTTGTGACTCCTTAAACTGTCAAATGAACAGTCGTGAGTGTGAAAATGTGCAAAGACTGACTCCGAGTTTCGACCGTGTTGGTCCTCCAGGAGAGATATGAGTCAGCTATCAAGAGGTCGACAAAGAAGACGTGGGCCGAGATCCGCCAGCAGAGGTGGTCCTGGGCGGGCGGACTCAACCAGACCTCCCGCAGAGAAAGTGAGTCTCAAATGAA
The DNA here is from genome assembly GCA_036024295.1 of Nannoperca obscura. Lineage (NCBI taxonomy): Eukaryota > Metazoa > Chordata > Actinopteri > Centrarchiformes > Percichthyidae > Nannoperca > Nannoperca obscura. The sequence goes on from JAVQJL010098626.1 coordinate 9,788, forward strand.
CCACAACCAACACGTGAAGAAGCCAGACACAATGACACGAGTATATCACATCTTCACAGTAACTGAAGCCTTCATGTTGAGCAACGCTTCACAGACTGTGACTCACTGGTCCAACTGATGCAACTCAAGGAAATATCTTCAGAAGGGTTCGCTGTCATAACGGCGGGGTACCAGAGGCAGATGACCTACTCTGTAACTTACACCTTTGTAATTCCTCAGTGAGTGTCTGTTTTTAATGGCCCAAATGGGTTTTGAGTTCCTATTTTCTCCATTTAAAAGTGATCACAGGGGCCGAAAGATGAGCAACAAGGAAGCCGTCATGAACGTGTTTCATTAGATTAGCAGTGTGAAAGTGTTGTTCGGAGAGCTGTGAGCTAATTTCACTTTTCATACTGTCCTGTTTTTGGCGTCAAACATGTGACGGGCTGCTTCTCTTGGACCCGTGACCCTGAGGTCAAGACAAGTTTCAAAGTGTGAACGATCCTGAATGTGTGTGAGAGCGCGCGTGTGTGTGTGTGTGTGTATGTGATATTTTATGCAAAGAAAATAAAAGCAGCTTTTAAGTAGTTACTCTATATGTGATTTCTAACTATACCACACCCTTCCCACACTTTCCTCAAATGTCCTTCCCATTTCCCGCAAGTCTGGATTCAGATTAATCTCCTCCTAAATGTTAATAAGAAGCCAGTTTGACCTCAGAGGACTGTGAGTCCCTGCTGTCCTCCAGATCCAGACGGAGGATATCAGTCCTCAGCTGGGGGCCGCCCGCAACCCCGGCCGCCTTGTGAACAGTTGTTGTCTGTTGCGTTCTCTCCGGTGCAGGCAGATGCTCGGCTTCCACGGTCAACTTGCCAAGACAGGTGGACCCTGTCATTAACAACAGGCTGTCCAAGTCCTCTGCCACGCTCTGGAACTCCCCCAACAGAAGTAAGGACGACCCGACGTCAGTGTCCACCAGGCTACCTCCTCCCTCTCCCTTCCTATTCATCCCCCTCCACCTTCCCTCGTCCTGTTACCCTAATCTGGTTTTTGGTTTTCTTCTTTTATGATTATAACTGTCGTCTCTGGTGGCCTGCCTGCCTGCCTGTGCTTGGTGACTGGTCATTTACCACCTACTCCCTCCTCTTGTCACGCTCTCGGTCTCGTATGCATCGTGGTTTTTAATTTCAGTTGGTGGTTGTCATTGATTTGAGTCCTCCTCTGCATTTTTGATCAGGCTCCCTCTCTCATCGACATATTTTGTGGTATGTTTTGTTTCGTTTCATAGGTTTCTAAGTTCACATCTTGTCACTACACCTTCTTTATTGGTTGTCCCCCTCCACTTCACTGGTGGTGGTTTGGTATGGTGGTGGTATTGGTGGTGGATATTATAGTGTGACTGTTGCAAATGAAAGTAGAGCAAATAAATGCACATGCATTGTACTATATTTAGATTTTATGTAAATATATAGACTGTTTCCATAGTGATAAAGGGCCGTGCTGCTAGTGTGGCTAAAAACCTCCATATTGTTTTAACAGGAAGGTTTTGCGATATAACAAGATAAACTGATGTATTGTTATAACAAGGACAGTTTCTTGCAAGGCCAGAGTAATTTGGTATGCAGTAAAAATCAGGAAAACCTGTCAAAATAACTGTAAATACGAGAAGGATCACTTTAAAACAAGATTTATTTCACACTGGCAGCAATACGCCGCAGTATTATAATAAATATTTAAATTGACTTGGTATATCAAACTCATTTCATCTGACTCCTGAGTTGCCTACATGTACATGAGCAGCACTGTCTTCATCTCAGATTTGGTCACGCCTCATAACATGTGTCATTATAGATCGTATCACCCGCAGTGCAATCAGCAGTTCGGCTCCCGGCTCGACCTCGTCGCCGCAGTAGAGATTCAGATTTCGTGCTTGATCATTACTTACAGAGCTGCTCCGATACTGCAGGGAACATGAAAAGGAAAACTCTGAACTGAATCATATTTCCGCAGAGCCCGAGTCGATACCGGAGCTCGTGTTTTGTGGCTCTGGTAGATCCTCTGCACAGTGTGCCAGTAACACAGTGGCGGGGGTGACGTTAGTAGATCCAGGCATCAATCTATCTCCAGGTGAACCGTCGATCACCAGGCAGCAGCTCAGCCTCCTCTTGCCGCATTGGAGAAGGAAGAGGAGGAGGAGAAAGCCACTGTTGCCTAGCAACAGGAGGTAGTCGGGTTATCACTTAGTCATAAAACATGTTGTTGAAATGATCTGGTCAGCGTACGGCAGAGGTGACAGTGCTGTTACATAAGAAAGGACCGTCGTATGATACAAGTGTGCGTGTTTTATGTAAAAACGCGTAAAAACCACAATACTCGCCCCTCGTGACGCTCTTGGCAGCGCTGTTGTTATTGCACTATTATCATGTGTGTGTGTGTGTGTTTGTAGGTGTCATGCATACCTTTGTGTATGTCAACAGAGTGATACACTACAGTAGAGCATTGAGAAGAAGCAGGACGCTTAAAAACATTCATCTCTGCGCAGCATGTTGTCAGTCTTTGTTACGAGAGACAGGAAATCCACACAAACTGGACTTGCTGTCGTCTTTCAGGAGATGTCATGTTGAGATGGTGCATTCTGTCTCCATCTGTATGTTTCTGTCTCCTGTGCACTTGTTTTCTGTTGTATTTTACTCTTTTAAAGGACAGAACAGTAAGATGACTTAAAATAAAAAGAGAACAAAACCTGCACGGTGTGACAGCTCTTTTACTTAAAGGCATAGTTTGACGTTTATTCGCTTTCTTGAGACGATTAATTTCAATTCAATTCAATTTTATTTATATAGCGCCATATCATAACAAGGTTATCATACAGATTAATGTCTGTATGATAAATATGACGCTACAGCCAGTAGCCTGTTAGCTTAGCTTAGCATAAAGACTGGAAACATGTGGAAACAGCTAGCCTGGCTCTGTCCAAAGGGAAAGGAAGAGCTGTTGTATTCCAGGAAGGTAATGTGCTGGTTATGTGCAGTGACTTCCTGGAGTCTTTGCCTGGTGTTTGTGCTAAGCTAAGCTAAGCTAACCGCCTGCTGGCTGCAGCTTCATACTTGCGCACAGGCATGAGAGTGGAATTGATATTCTCATCTAACTCTCAGCCTCTAACTCTCATAAAATAAAAAAGGGATTTATCCCAAAACATCAAACTATGTAAAACAACTGAATTACAAGTAAAATTCTTGCATTAAAAATCTTATTTAAATAATAAATAAGTATTATACAATATGTTTGAAAATATCAAGAGTAAACATTCGTGCAGCTAAATTACTGCTTTCTGTGTTATGTTATTATATCTTGTTATGTTAGATTATTATGACTGATTAACATGTAAGAAGTTGTTGAGGTTCAGCTCATTTTAGCTGCTTTTATCTATAAAAACAGACACGTTTTAAAACATATGTTTTTTATGTAAAATCCTGTAACTGTAGCTTTATAAAATAAATGTAGTGGAGTAAAGATTTAACAATGAAATGTAATGATGTTAATAATAAAGTGAATAAAATGGAAATATTACAGCAAATTACCAAAACAAAACACAAAATATTGAGTAAATGTACTAGTTTGAACCGGAAAACGCTTCAAATCTTTATTTCTTTGTTTCACTTACTGTTTGATATTCTGTGTGAAGAGCTCTCACTCTGCATCATCGATATATTTCTATATAATCCCCTTTTTGGGGTTTGCTAATATTTGTCTATATAAAATTCATACACGGCATCTGTAGCTGGCTATTTTCAGACTGATTCGATTCTGGTAGAATCAAAGATGGCGCCGACCTCTGACTAAAAGCAACTTTATTCTCTGATATTAAGTTTGCTTTACACATGAGAGAATGATGTATTAGTGTGTGTGTGTGTGTGAGTGTGGGCTTGTGTGTGTTTTCCACCCATCATTACAATGCATTTAATTATGTTCTGCTGTTGTTGGACGTCATGCGTGATGGATCTTCATCACATGACGCTCAATAACAGTTAGATACACACACTGTATGAAACCGGAGCGGTGTTTCGGTCAGAGAAGTGTGTGTGTGTGTGTGTGTGTGTGTGTGCGTGTGTTACTTATTGAACAAACAGCACTAATGTCATGCCGGGCCTTTGCACTGCACTGTGTTTGAGTGGGGTCGGTTGTGTTTTTGAGTGGTAAGTAATGGACTCAGGTTTGCTCCTCTGTGTGTGTGTTGCTCTCTAATGTCTGGTACTGTGTGTAACGTGTAGGCTGACGTTCAGCCTTTCATCCTGTATGATGTTCTGTGTCTTCGAGTCTGACAGTGTCTGATTGGCAGACTGGAGTTTGAGTTATCCGAACACGTCCTAGTTGCAGAAATAATCTCGCTGGATGAGTTAAACCTGGTGGAGCGGAACAACAGTTAGTTTAAAGAAAAGCTGGGATTTATGACATCTTGAGTTTATGTATCTCTGGGTTATATTTGATACCAGTGTTGTCACCGAGTTAACTGAGACCTGCGGACACGGCAACGTCATTAAAAATGGATCCAACGGGGCAAGAAAGTGGTCCGATGACACAAACCTGCAGATTAATCAAAAGAGAAAACAAAACCGAGCGGTTAAATCTGGTTACAGGTTGACTTCCTGGTTCAACCCTGACCTCCCACAAAAGCCAAATATTTTCCTGTGCAATAAGCGATTATTAGCAACATAACAGATGCATTTATTTTCAGTTGTACGTCCATATAATGATAGCTCACTCGTGAACACTAAACTGTCAGAAAATGTGCACAAACCGACTCTTCTCACAAATGTCGTTCATTTTATCCAACCATCAATAAACCAATAAAGTAAGACCTTTTAGCCTCCAGCAAGCTAATTACTACTGTATTAAGCTACCTAGCTTTCCTGCCGACCTTCCTGAATCACTCATAAATAGTACAATTTATTTTTGCTCTCTTGTCAATACATTTTGGTTCCATGGCTCCGCCTCCTGACGTCTAAATCAGCCAATGAGATTATTGACGCTTCCAGTGCCTCTAAGAAATGTTTCTATAATTGAGGGTGCATTCACGTGCCGGAGGAAAGATCTTTCATTCATGTGCAAGTTCGTCAGAAAGTTCAAACCCAGAAGACAAATGCTTTTTACTGACATAACCTGGGAACATTTCCTCAGATGGAGGCAGACTCAGTTCAGTGTGTGTGTGTGTGTGTGTGTATGTGTGTGCGTGTGTGTGTGTGAGGGCGTGCTGCAGTGTCATCAGTGAGGAGCGGTACACCTCCTGCAGTGTGAGTGTGCACCTGTGCAACAGTATACATGTATGCAGGAGACATGAGGGTGTTTGTGTGTGTGTGTTACTATCTGCTGGACCTGCAGGTGCGTGTGTGTGTGTGGTGTGCAGCAGCTGTGTGTGTGTGCTCTGACAGTAACCCGACACTGACGCCGCCCTCTTGTGTCAGCCCGCAGCCTGCGTCTGAGCCCGTGGGAGAGTCGGATCGTGGAGCGGCTCATGACGCCGACGCTGTCCTTCTTGGCCCGCAGCCGCAGCGCCGCCACCCTCCTCAACAACAGCGACGCCTGTGAGTGTGAGACCACATGCAGATCTGCTCAAAGTACCCACAATCCCCTTTTTCTGCACATCACAGGTCCCTTTTTTAGGATGTTTTATGAGAGAAAAATAGTTAGTTTGACCCAGAACATCCAGCCTTTATCTTTTTCTCTCTGTCTTTACTCTGTTTGTATATAAAACAATAAAAAGCAATTTTTCACTCTTGACCTTGGAAACAGCAGTTGAGAAATCAATCTTGCCCCCTAAAAGCCCCCCTGGTCGCTCTTTCTGGAGCTTTCGACCACATCACATGTATTTACAGTTGTCATGAGATTGCAGATGTTCAAATTTTCATTTTTTCCAATGACTCTGCGTCAACTTTGAAGCCCTTAAAATGTTCAGAAAAAATGTAACTGGACCTTGTTGTCAGAATAAATAATCTCATCTATTCGTTTGTGTAATTTAGTCTAAAATTGTAAGAAAGTGTGGAAAAACCCAACTTTAAATTGCTTGTATGTTCAACGGACCACTCCTAACCCAAAGAAATCCAACTTACAATGATGTGAAAATGACAAAAAGCAGCAAAATCTCCCATTAATGAAGCTGGAACCAGCAAATATATTTCCTTTATACATTTCTTGTTGTTCTGTCATATGCTATATGTCCCCCTCTGTCTCTCACTCTTACTCTGTATGTGTGCATGTATTCATATTTTTATATATAACACCCTGTGGGGATATTTGGTTTGATTGAAGAAAAGGCTGCCACTAACATTTATCTTCAATATCAGTTAATCTGTCTGTTATTTGTTGGATTAATCCATTAATTGTTCAGTCTAAATAAGTCAAAATTTAGTGACAAGGGGCACCGCAAAGTTTCAACATGATGTCTTTAAAGTGCTCATTTAGTCAAAACAACAATTTGCAATCATATGAAACAGAGAAAAGCTGCAAACCCTCACATTTGACAAGCTAGAACTAGCAAGTATTTGGCATTTTCTTTCTTTATAAGTGATAAATTGATCAAATAAAGCTACAAAAGGCACTAATGAATAAATGAGTAAAATGGGTTTTGATTTGAGTCTCGTGGCATGTTGCGTTCACCGTGGCGCCTCACTGAGAGGCTTTGTATGACCTGCATGGTGTCTGTGCGCGTGGAGGCCCTGACCTCGGCCCCGCTGCCTCTCTCTGCATGTGTATGTGTTGTTACTCAGACTCTCACCACTGCTCCCGTTCAGCCTCTGCCAGCCCGCTGACCGCCTGCTCCCATCACCACCCGCACCAGAACTCCGCCGAGCGCTGGAGGGTCTCCTCCGCCAGCACGCCGGACATCACCCAGCGCCAGCGCCGACGAAACTCCACACCGGTAGGCACACACGTACACACATGCACACAGACATGACCACTCTCACATACAAGTGAACAAACCGGCTGTAAATATATGTTTGTACTCTTGTACTGTTTTGGAAGGCAAAGACTCATCGTCAGGTCAGTTTCCATCCACCTGTTTTTCTGCAGATTTTTTTAATTTGCACATCAAAACAACCTGAGTTGTTGCAAAATGCAGAATTAGTGAGTTAATCATGACAAACATCAAGCATGTGACTTAAACATCCACTCAGGCCTCCACTGAGGAGCGATTAGGAAACTAACGTTTCTCAAAATGCCATGTTGCCACCATTTCCTGCATTGTTTGAGGTTTGACTGGCGCTCTCGTAGCATCGTTTATCTCTATGTAGTTCCCAGTATTGACATAACATCAGTGGATGGAAACATGTATACATTTATATTTTCTTTTGCCAATTGTCTGAAATTGCGGATGAAGTTTGTGCTACATTTGGATGGAAACTTGGTAAATTTTTAAGCTGGTCGTTTGTGGTTTAATGCATCATCTTTGGATTCTTTCATACCCCAAATCAGACATTTAACATCTCCTCTGACAATCCTTTCTAGTGGCTTTGCTCTTTAATCCAGAATGACCCATAAAACCTGTTAAACGAGAACGGAAGATGAGATTTGGACTTGCAGCCTGGATTGTTTTATATGAACAATGGGTCACATGAATGCAACCAGCTGGTGAACATAATGGAGCATTTAGCAGCTGAAGAGCCAGATGTTTCCCTCAGGAGGTGGTGGAGACCAAAAACAGAGCTAAAAGAGGGAGAGAGTATTGAACTTTTGTCAGGTTGCCTGAAAAACAACAAATGACATGATGTTGCTCTGTGCTCGGTGTGAAAACAAACATCTGTCAGCTACAGTAACACGTTCTCCAACAATGATGATATGCCAGTGCTTAGCAGTCAAAAATGTCAATAAATGCAGATTTAAGTATTACATTTCTTTTTCAAGAACCACAACTTCGCAGTTGCATTATTAAATCGCTCGTGCAGAGATATAAACTGTCCTGTCAGGTTAAAAGATGCTTTTGCTCAAAAGGGTTTTCTCTGGTGTCAAGCAGATGTATCGGCATTACCACGTGGTCATAACTGGTTTGTTGCTGCGGCGTCTTCTTTCAAGGTGGACAAAAAGAAGAAAGAGAAGAAAGACAAGGAGAGGGAGAACGAAAAAGAGAAGATGGCTCTCACAAAAGTGCAGAAGAAGACGACGTCGCCCTCCACCACGACCCAGAGATCCAGACCAGAGACCAGGTATCGTCTGGAAACACACAGATCACACAAACTGCCTTCTGCTGACCATTAAATCCCACACCATCTGAAGTCTAACTAGAAAAATGTTTAGTTCATTCTATATTGAGGACTTAGTTGACATAGGAGAGAGGCTGAGAGAGAGAGAGAGAGAGAGGGAGAGAGGGAGCCCACGTGTCCCCGTGCTTTATCCCTGGAGCAGGTTAATGTCTGACAGATGGACCAACGTGCTATAATCTAACTACTAAAAGAGACTCTGCTGGACACGTTCAGTCAGCAGCCGAGGGCCGGTCTGCCAACAGCAGGTCTGATTCCTCTCAGACAGAATGGGGTTTTCCTTCTCACACAGCCGAAGAAACATGGCGACCGAATGTTGAGTTTCAGGTCGAGTCACTCAGATCTTCCACATGACCTAGATATGGGCTTTATGTAGTGTTCCGGGAACCTCAGTACCTTTTCCTGCGCTGCCATGAAATCTCATCTCCTCTGCCGCCAACTCACTCTCTCTTCTCTTTGACACATATTTCACCTCCACCGCCACCTCCTCTCTCCTCATCAGCACCCCGAGGCCCAAAAACAGACCTCCATCACCTGCCGCCCCCAAAAGTCGGCCCTTGTCCCCCTTGGTGCCAGCAGCCAAGACCCCGACGGGCAAGAAGACACCTCCTCCTGGCACCGCCAAGACCAGACCCAAACGAGCCCAGACGCCCGCCAGGGTACAGCCCCAGACGGTCACTGCGGTTGCCGTGGAAACAGGCCACGAACCCCAGCAGCCCGACACACCGGAGGAGAAAAAGAGTGAGTGTGGTTACCATGGAGACGATATGCAAGCTTCAAGGTGACCTAGCGTTTTTGGCTGACATTTACGCTGCAGTGTAAAAATTAGTGTGTGTGTGTGTGTGTCTTTACTGTGTCCAGACAATTACGCTGGTTCAGTTTTGTGCAACCAGCACCAGACTGTTGTAAAATAACCTCTGTGTTTATTTGCACATCAAATGTTTCTGATAAATGATTCACAGTTCACAACTTCTACAGAAAATCAGCAGCCGTGTTTGATGAAAATTGTAGATCAATTAAGACGTCTCTCTCTCTGCTAATAACTCTCTCGTGACCGTTTGACCCCCCGGTGTCTGCATCCAAAACACCAGCCAACCTTCGTCTTAACACATCTGGCCTGGAGCTCATTCTGGTTACAATTCACAGTCGTGTGCCCAGAAACAAGAAAAATCAAAATTTTTACAGTTATGTCGTGATAAATTAAAAGGTTAAGATTAAACTGTTAGGTTGCATGATTGTGAGAAAATGATTTTGTTAATGTAAAACTGTAAAACATACCACATGCGAAAGGAAAATGGTATACTGTTACGCACAGGAAACACGGTGACCGTAGGATCATCAACATGGATGATTGTCACAGCTTCCAACACGCTCATCTAACATGTATGACAATGTATTCTTTCTGAGCACACCACGAATCCAAGAGCGCCACGAAATGACCACGAATGTGTGTTTGACACGTCCCTGATGCACTCGACTGCGATCGCTGAGACTGAGAAATCCAGATCTTTTGTGTCTGTTTTGGATAAATTAGCTCTGCACGGTGGGAAATTGTTTATTCATTAAATTGAAAATTCATCTTTAATCATAGCTAGGTAATAAATTATTTAAAAATATACCATCTCCCAGTCTGTGGCGTTGGCCCCTCATCCTATATTTTCAAAAAGCATGTTCTTGGTGAACCAGACGTTTTTCTGAAACATGAGCGTCACATGTCGTCTTTTCTCTGACAGACTCCAGTGATGTTCCTGCCATCGTGGTGTCCTCTGCACCTCTTACACCTCCTTCCCTCAGCCCGCCGGTCGTATCTGCAGCCTCTCCAGCTGCGCCGAACGCAGAGCCGGTTGCCTCAGCTGCTCCTCCTGCACCAGCCTCCACCAGTAATCCTGCTCCGTCTGCTACACCCGCCGCTGCCGCCTCCACCCCGGCTGCACCGGCCAGCAAGCCATCAGCTGGCACCAACAACCCGGAGGAGGCTGCTCGTGTCCTGGCAGAGAAACGCAGACAAGCCAGACAGCAGCGGGAGCGAGAGGAGCAGGAGCGTCTGGAGCAGGAGCACAAGAAGAGGTCAGACTGAATGTCAATATGGATGTTGTTGATTATTCATCATATAATGCCATCTGAAATGTATAGGGTTGTACACAGGATTAAATGTGATCTTTACTGCCAAGAGAGCGACCAATAAAACTACAGCGTTTTGACAAAATAACAGGAACACCTTACAATATGATGTAATCCAATAAAACTGTTCTGCAATAAAGAAACATCTTTTAAACTTGCTTTGTATTGCATCACATTGTAAGGTTATTGTGTCCCTCCTAGTAGTTACCGTTTCTCCTTTTCTGACAAAAGTTTCCTGGAAAGAGCTAAGCCGCTGCTCTTTCTACAAGTACATAACGAGTAGCGAGTGCAATACCGTACATAATGCCAGAAGCGTCTTTTCAGGATCCTTCGGGAGGAGGCGATGGCCCGGGAGGCGGAGGAGAGGAAGCGCAGAGAGGAGGAGGCTCGGTTCATGGCCGAGCAGCAGCGTCTGAGGGACGAGGCCCAGCGAGCCGACGAGGAGAAGGAGGCGCAGGAGAGAGCCAGAGCCGAGCAGGAGGAGAACGAGAGGCTGCAGAAACAGGTGAGTGGCCGGACAACATGCACACTGGTCTACCTATAATACACTTGAAAAATGAAACACTGATCTAAATGAACAATGTTGCTCTTAAACTGGTGCATCTGTAAATAAGCAGCTGTTTGCTAACATATTAACTTAAAAGGTGATATTATGCTAGTTAGGTTTAAATATATGCTTTTATTGTGATTTTTGTTTTCTTTATAAGACTGTGAATAACATAAAACCTCTGTTATATGTCATTTGGACGGTGATCGACGCATCATACGAGCGTATTATACTCAAAAGCTGCTAAATCTGCACTCTAACCTCACCCTGCTGTAAATACTGTACGCACCCTCTAATTTTCCATTAACTAACATGAATCCTGGTGATCCCCCCCCCCCCCTCCACATTCAGTAAACCCATTTACCAAATGGACAGATTAATGAATACAACCACCCCTGAGTGTGTGTGTGTGTGTGGGTGGGGGGGGGGGGGGGACGG
>JAVQJL010098628.1:0-74823 GCA_036024295.1 Nannoperca obscura
TATTTCTTTAAAGTTAAGACTAGTTTAAAGTCATCTTCATTGAAAAGTACAGTGCTTTTCCTTCAAAAATAAGGACATTTCAATGTGACCCCAAACTTTTGAACGGTAGTGTATATACCGTACACAGTAAATGAAAAACAATTTTAACATTTTGTTCCAGATATTTGACTTTTCACTCACTGAGGAAGAAATGAAAGCCATTGAAGCGCTGAACAAAAATATTCGTTTGGTGGAGCTGCTGATGTAAGTACAAACTTAGACAGGAAAATATATAATCAATTATGTACATTTATAGGCTGTAGTTTGTATTATAGTGCACTGTCTTGGGCTGTTTTAATTGTACTGCAAGAACAGTTTTCTAAAAAACTAAAAGGTGCTCATCATGATAACTCTTTTCTTATTTCAACACAGGTGGAGTGACCATCCAGAGTACCCATTTCATGATAAATATTAGATTTCCTGACTTAAGCTTTTAACATAAATAATTGGAACAAAACATGAACTCTGACCCGGCCTCTTTATTTTACCATTAAAGTTTGCGCTAGTACATTTTCACACTGAACACTAGAGGGCTCTAGCTCACATTAAATGAAAAGGACAAGTAAATGAATGCTTTTAAGGTTAACATACAGCTAGATGTATTGTTTGTAACATTTGAGGTTCATGTGAGACTCACATGAGGTCCATGTACAATTTAAAGAGAGATCACTGCTAGTTTACTACTGATTTGAAATGAACTGATGAAACTGCTGCTATGAATAAAGTTTGTTTTGAAAATTAGATTGAATTGAATGTGGAAAAATATATCATTATATTGAGCAATATAAAAAAAATAATAAATATATAAAACAATATAATAATAATATATGTATAATTATAATTGCTTCTCTGGTTTGCTGAAAAGGCCATGCAGGTTTGTCTGTACAATATTTTTCAGATGCATAGTCACTTTCCGATTCTTTGGCAGTGCTGCATGTTGTGTTGAGAGTGTGTAAAGGAAAAATGGACAACCTATGTTTTTACATTGAGTGTGTCACTCCTGCTTATCAAAGAAGTCAAGTCACCTCTTGTATAAAGCACATTTAAAAACAGAAAAAAATGGCCAAAGTCCTGTACCGTATCCAAGGCAAGGCAAAAAAAACTAAAAAACCCAGCTGTGTATAAATAAGCATATAGATATAGAACATCCTTGGACATAATCCAAAAGTTGTGGGGGATCTTAAAAATAAAGAATAGCTCTAGTTTTAACAAATTAAAATGCTATGTAACTGGAAAGGCATATATTTGAAAAGCTATTAATTCTGAAAAGTGGATTATTACGATGGATTATGCTGGATGTGATACAGATGTAATGAGCAAATATTTACTTGCACATTCTGCTGTGGCAATCTTATTAACCAAATTCAACCTTGTCAAGAGTGAAGAGGGCAGATAAAATACAGTATATGCCAAAGTTTGTACAAATATGATGCTATTGATGGATATTGCAGGCATTTCCTTGTTGAAGCGGCTGACTTTAAAACCTCTGTTGCCCTGCTGTCCAAGCCTTTCAGCCCCTAAGGAATTTGGATTTAAGCATCTTGCTGAAAGACACCTTTGTGGTGACATACCAGAGAGGTGGGTGTTATTTATTCTGCTGAAGATCTGTGGTGTTTATTCTTCTCTGTATTGTACACCTCATTAAAAACGGATGTACTGTACCTTTAAAAATGGCTTCATTATAATTGTTCATCTGTTTTAACTGGACTACAGCAATAACATTCCCTTGAAAAATGAGTGAACGTTCATAAAGGCAGACATTGTTACATTAGACATGACAACACTGGTCATTGATTTCAACTTTCTGAAGTGTTTGTCAGCCTTGTTATTGTCTGTGAAGAACAGTTCTGGATTACACAAATGAGAACATATTTCATGCAAAGAATTCTTGCATCTGCACCCTTGTTTTGCATAGTTAGTTAAATTATAGGTATTATTATGTATAATTGAAACTGCAACAGCCAAATCTTCCGTCAGACTTTGATATGAATTGCCTGGTTCACTCCGTGCTCCCTCTGTCTTGTTTGGTCAGAGAGGGTATAGGAGTTTGTTCAGATCATATCTGTTATCACAGTGCTGACACTAATCTTTGTGTAAACACCTTTTACCTACTTTAACTATCATGGCTAGTTTTCCTTGGCTGTTTGTCAAAGGCAGATATTCTCCACCACATAGTAAAAGGAAGGAGCAATCAGCAGCATTTTACAAATGTGGGTATGTTGTTATTAGTGCCTTAATATCTGTCAAGATATGTTTAAAGCATCCATCTTTTATTTCTCCTTTAAACAATCATGCAAGAAACATACACTTTTGTTAGGATACCCTTTATTTGACAGGGCCCCTCTTGAAAAGGGTTTGAGTAAATATTTGTGTATGCCACAGTTGATCATTTGATTTCGCAGAAACCTTAAAAGGGGGTAAAGAGTGGAGGTGTGTTTATCTGTTCATTCATCTATCCATCCATGCATCCAAATGTTGCATGACGTAAAGTTAGATTTTTCTAAATATGCAGTCCAATTAAAATATCTGATGCAGTTTTCCTCCATCTTTTGACCTCAATCTTTTGCATCAAACTAGTCCAATATTAATCATTAACAAGCTCTGTCTCATTACAGGAGACCTTAAACAAGATGCATTCACACGTTTGTTTAACCAGCACATTTGAGTTTAATGTGAAGAGACAGGATGGACCCTTCAGAATGAACGGGCTACAATCTGAGCAGTGACCTATGGCCATACAGTCATGGTACAGCAGGAAGCTGCAGACACAATGAACAAATACAGTTCATTAAGGAGCCCCCTTCTGCTGTTTTGTCTGCATTTGTCTTATTTTGTGCCCCATGACAAAGCCTGTGGATGAGCTACTTGCACAACATTTCGAAGAAAGGAATAGTTGCACACACACACATTAGAACTTGTTATAAAGTATTGTTCTAAATGAACCACTGAATAATAATATAAATTGAAAGGATTTCTTTTAACCTGCTTTGTATCTATCATCAAACATAGTATTATTTTCCAATCTGCATATGTACGTTATTGTGATTTTATATAATTTTGCACTTTTCACTTATCTCAAAGGAGTAGTTTGATGAAGATTGATACCGCTCTCAGATTGATACATCAGTATAAAATCCCCTGTAAAAACACAGATTATATAAACGAGATATAATGTGGTAATTAATTTGCTTTAGAGTTGCTGGTAGGCATATTTTGTTAACATTTGACAGAGACAGGTTGTTCCCTGTCTTTGTGAGAAGCTAAGATGCTGGCTGTATAGCTTCATACTGTTCGTACATCAATCTGCTCATTTAGCTCTCTGCAAGAAAAATAATACGTGAATTCCCAAAAAGTCTAACAAACTATTCTTTTAAGATAAAGGCATACGGAAATTTGAGGTGAAATGTAAAACCTGATTTGTGTAACTTAAACGTGATAAATTCAACTGTAGCACTTGTGAGGTTATGAATTTATCGACCAAGTTGGAAATTTGACTTTTTAACAGATTAAACAGGTTGGTTTACAGATTCAGTCAGTCAACAGTCAAGACTGCCACGAAACTAAAGTCAGGCAGACGGCTTCATTTTTATAGAAAACTAATGTGTCTGTGTCTTGAATTATAATTTGATTTGAGGTGGGGGGTGGGGAGTTTACAATAAAAAAAGACTTACCCCTGAAAGATTTGATACAGGAAAAGCAGAAGCACATCACTCCCACCCCATCCCCACCTCCATAAAGACCCTCTGGATTGTGACCTTCCAACAAATGCCTTGAACCAGGCCACCCTGGACCCCTGTGGTGGGAAAATGTTCTGAATGGTCTACTGGGTCTGTGAGGAAGGAATCTAGTTGAGGGAATAAAGACTCTTTTCGGGGGGCTGAATTAAGAATGTGTTTGGAGCTTCATGAAGTGGGAGTGATATTTTAATTACAAACAGTCAGAAAAGACCACTAAAATATTTAGGAGTTTCTTATTGTGAATCTCATGCACAAATTATTTGGAAAATGTACATGGTTTGTGAATGATGCATTTTTTAAATCTTTAAATCTTTTTCAAATTACCCCAAGTGGTATTTGAGATCATTGTACATATGCATACACACACGCACATGTCTGACTCGGTCCCCCATACTTTCAAGTTGCGATCTGGACAGAAGAGCCCTGGGAGAATGTGTGTGTCAAAAGGTTACGCAATCAGCCCACCACGCTGAGACAGCACAGACCTCTAGTGTGCTGTGGGGAGTGAGTGTGTGTGTGTGGGGGGGATGCCTGAATGGAAATGGAGAAGGGGGGGGGGGGCTTTAGCGAGGGGCAACTCAAAGGGAAAATCTCACTGTGGGCTGCACCAAAGTTTTCAATTTATCAGATCTCCGCCCCTCCATGAATGTTATATAGTGAAATCTGAAACGGCAGCAGGCCTGTATTTGGTGCCCCATTCTCTTCTTGAAACTGTCATCGGACAGCATTATGAAAAGTAAGTGCCATTGATTATTACTTATGTGATTAGATTTTTTTTCCAGCCAGAGAGGGATAATAAGTGAAATTATTGCTATTTATGAGATATTTATAGACATTTGACATTTCTTTTTATTAGATTGTTTAATGTTTATTTATCAGTGCTTACAGAAAATTGTTGTTTTAAAGAGATTTATCTTCAATGCAAATAAGCCATGTATGGTTTTGCCTGTCTGCAGTATTTAAACATGCTCAAGTGAAAAGACATTTGGGAATCAAAACTTGGCTTTTAACTTTTTTTATGCAGCACAGTTCATTCCATGCTGATAATAATGCTGTAATCAGACAGCAGATGAAATGGAACTAAATGTGCTGCTGATCTAAGACAAGAGCTGCTTGTATGGGACATAATTCATTCTCAGTCATTAAAAACATAATAATAATAGTAAAGCACTCAGTTTTACTAAATTACTGACTGGAAATGAAAACATATCAAACTTCATCATGGGTTCACAAATCAAACATCAGACTATGTTTGATTTACAGCATATGCTATTGCCTTTATTTTGTATTTTTTGCACCAATCAGATTAAGAATTTCTAACTTCCATTTAGACGTACTTTAATTAGTACTCAACATCACATGCTGCAACTGTAAATCTTTACTGTGTACAGGTAGACATATGACATTGATGTCCTTATTATCCATGTAGGTATTAGCCTGTAATAATCAGACTGTGGGAGCTTCAGGGTACAGGACATCATGAATATGTAACTGAGCTGCACATGATTACTGCCTTTGTAGATACCAGAAAAGACCCACAGGTCTGGGATACCATTATTTTCCATCCTCAGGCTGCTGTTCCTCCTTTTATTCACATTATGAATGAGACTAAGTATCATATTAAGGTCTGACTCATCTATAGTATCAATGTACCCTATGGTGGTTTTTCACTTTCACCCTGACATCAGAGTGTGGCCTCTTTTCTCAGTTAGGGTCACTCACACTGGCTAAGTAGTTGTATACATGTAAAAGTCTGATTTGTATTCAATTCTAAGCAGAAGTCAGTAATATCAAAATGATAAGGAAACATTTCATATGAACAATCAATCACATGAATACTTGTATGTGAAAGGGGTCACTTGAAATGACTCCCTGCAGCTCTACAGAATGTTTGAGCGCCTGTGAGCTCATTGTTTTGGTTTAATGGCCCAGCCAAAGTTAGTGACTAGCTAGTGAAGCTAGTGGGCATATACTTTAAGTGAGTGAATGTTGGACTTACATTTGGCTGGAGGACAGAAAAACTACTCCAAATGAATGTTCCTCTGCTGGATTTGAAAATAATCAGCTTAGGTGATAATATGTCACTTGACTTTTCAGCTTGTTCCTGTTGTCCACAGGTGGCTAAATAATCAGTTATTTCAGATAGTAAATAAAGTATTCAACCATCGTATTTGATTAGTGTGACTGTGACTTGAGGCAGCAATGCTAAATCGGTGGAGTACTCTTTTGTGTGTTAGTACAAAACAGAGCACATGATGTCCGCAAAGTCAGCCACACATTTATTCTATCCATCAGTCAATCATTGAATAGGTCAGCCTGTCAGTCAGTCACTTCCTCAGTCAGTCCACAGTTTTTCAGAGGTGAAGTTGGCACTGTTTCCTGGGATAAAGCTCCACTGTGCCTGGATGAGCTCATTCTCCTTCTTGGCATATTTTCTCACAGTGTGCCTCTCCGCTGACATTTGTTAAGCATGTATGAAAACTATTTCAGCCTGACACTGCTACTATAAATAATGTTAATATTTAGTCTCACCTATTAAAAGGGCTGTGTTTGAAGTAAGGTATTTGGCTTGCGTGTAGAGCTTCCCAGCATTCACAAAGAAACTGTGAAAAAGTGAGGTAAACTGTGATCTGGCTGCAAGGCCAGTGAGGATTCTCATTTGCCTGCACAGAGCAGAGGGGCTCCTCCGCTTTTGTTATACCAAGCCTTCATTCCCACCAAGTACCTTCTGAAAACAAGGGGCTCTATTTTTACCTCAGGCCACAATTTGGCGCCCGTGCTGAAGATTTTGGCTCCTACAACGGGTCCAACCTCCAACCCCATGCACACAGCACACACAGAGTCACACTTGTGCTCCACCTCTGCCCTATGCCAGGAGCACATTCCTAGAAGTGGCTTCACATGAGGCTTCTGGCTAAATGGGATTTCCATCCTCTGTGTTGTTTTCAGAACTGAGCTAAAAAAAACAAAAAAACAGGCAGCTTCATTGGTCCAGTGAGACCAGGTCACACAACATGTTCTGTGTTTGTTTGTGTGGATTTGTAAAGGATAAAGGAAGAGAAGGAGGTTTGGTGTCCACATGTATTCTTGTAACTGAATTAGCTTGAGAATAACTCCTGCAGACTGATGACCAATTTGTTTGAATCTGGTCTGTGGCGACCATGATGTGCTTTAGAGAGAGGAAAAGGGGTAACAGAAGAGGAAAGGGGGGTGACAGAGGGGCTGGTGAGAGGCCTGTTAATGCAACTTGACAGGAGTGAGCACAGTCAGTGAGCTGTCTGTTTCCTCCACAGAGAGATATTCTTTCAGCTGCACTGGCCCCTAAACAGGGTCTGGCCAAGCTGGACTAACTTCTAACGTGGTCATGTAATATAAAGCCATTACTGATCTCATCCAACCAAGGAAATGTAGTAAAATAAATTGTAGCTCATGTAAATATTAATAGTCATATCACACGCACAGCTAGAATTCTCCTTGAGAACTAGCCACGGTCCTGAAATTCCTTCTTCTCTCTCCAGGTCTTAAGTACACTGAGTATCCCTTTACTAGTTGGGGCAATATTTTTACACATTTAAACCTAAAGTGCTTTACATTAAGATTGCATAAAGAAACAAATAGCAATTTTTCATTTAAGTACTGGAGTAAAATATTTGGCCATGAGTTTACACATAAAGACTGGCTGCTCTCTCATCAGATGCAGTTTTAGGCTTAATCCTCCTGTCAAATTGTGCTAATTCAAATCATTGGTAAACTATCTAAAAACATAGACAGCTGTCATAGAAATTATATTGATTTTCAACAGACCCAGCACTTGCGGTGAGTAAGTAAAATGTACAATTTGAATGTTTCTTTAATTCTTTGTCATTTGTCATTGAAAAACAAAGCAATCAGAAATGTTTCTCAGGTTATATGAAATGACAATTTTCCAGTTGCATGCATGCTGCTATGACCTTTGGACATTGTCAGCCTGCAGGCTATATCTATACCCTTTGCCCCCTTTTTTTGTTGTAATTTTTTTCCTTCTTTTCCACTCTTTCCATTGACCCTTAGGACATACAGATGACATGGAGAACATGTCCAAGGTGGAACCTTCCAATGGGCACAGCAGGCCCCTGGACATTGTGCCCAGTACAGAGGAGAAGATGACAGAGAGGGGTCAGTGGGGCAACAAGCTGGAGTTTGTTCTGTCAGTGGCCGGAGAAATTATTGGCCTGGGGAATGTCTGGCGTTTCCCCTACCTTTGTTATAAGAACGGAGGAGGTGAGTGCTTATCTCTGTTTTGTTAGTTCTTGTCACTGTTTTACACAAAAGCTTCAGTTTCTGCATATAGTGATTCTTGTACAACATCGGATTGCAACCACAGACAGGTGCTTGGTTCCATCTTTGCGTTTGCTCGCAAAAAACAATTGTGTTGCAGCTAAATTAACCTCCTTAGAGGTTTTGAATTAGCTTAGGAAGAGATAATACACGGGTTAATATGTGATCCATTTATCAATAAAGGTCATGGTTCAACTGAAAATAGGAAAGAATACGGATTTTGTCAGCGAGTTAGCTTATGTCTGATAAAGAATAACACTGGTAAACCATAAAATCTTAGTAAGATTGATTTTGATTGAAGTTTGATTATTTTGCCATATAGATGAATGATTTCAGATTTCTGCTACTAACAATAATATTTTTAATGACTTTGTATCATGACATTTGCTTATATCAGTATACTGCTGTAAATATATGAATAAGTGGTTTCAAATAAAAACCTTTTTTTGTAAGAAAGCAGATACATACTACTACTACTACTACTCTACAATGCTTGAGCACATTTTGAAGGTATCTGAGTGAACTGTTCCTTTAATAATATACACATACATATAGGTGCCTTCTTCATCCCATACCTCATCTTCCTGTTTGCTTGTGGGATCCCGGTCTTCTTCCTGGAGACGGCTCTGGGTCAGTACACCAGTGAGGGAGGCATCACCTGTTGGAGGAAAATCTGCCCGTTGTTTGAAGGTAATCTACTTATGTTCTCAGAAAGACAATTTAATAGACTTTTGATGCAGCAAGAGTGGATCAAAAGCTTCAGCATAGAAGTTTAAGTGCCAAGCTCTGTTTATTTAACAATATTTCTGAAGTAATTAAGAGGTTTCCTTTGCTTTGTAAACGTGCTTGTGTGGGGAATCATCCATCTTCATGGTGTTTTGAATGTAGTGAATTAATGATCACAGCATGCGGGTTTTCTGAAACAATGAGTTGCTTGTGCGCCACACAGGACACAGACAAAGATTAATGAGGACAAACCAGTGACAACATCTAAACATGCCTGGGTGGGATGAAAGAAAAATTTCAGACATGTGTGTACAATGTGTTTATGTGCATGAATCATTTTCAGCATACACACACTGTGCATTTGGGTACATACAGTATTTGTGTGACTTTGTGTGTGTCCGTGTGCATGCTTGTGTGTCACACAGCCAGTATGCATGCCATGTGGCTATGGGATTTGTGATGCATGTAGTTCTAATGGCTGGCTAGCAACCAGTACTGGCTAACTGGTTCCTTTTTCTGCCTTAAAATAAGTCTGTAATCAGCCAAAATCATAACCCACACAGGATGACAGCCGGTGAAGAGTCAAGTCAAGTGTACAATCATGTGTTTGAACTTGGAACAAGGGTTTTGTTTTAAAGGGCAACAGCAGCAGGATGGGTTCAATCAAAGACTGCAAAGATTTCTCAAGGTTTAATTATGCCTCTTTGTCTATAGTGAATGGAATCATCAGGGAGCTCTTGTCATGGATTCAAAATGAGTCACTTGACATTAATTACAGTAATTGCTTACAAATGATTCCACGAGTATATTGCATATTCAATCGAATTGGTAGTGTTCGAAGACTGCTGTTAAATACAGCACTGCAACCAAACAACAGCAGATTCACAGCGACTCCAGGTGTGCTCACTCAATGCTACCCAAGCTGTTTTTGAGGCATAGTGGGAGGCGAAATCGCCTGCAAGTTCCTCAATACAAGATGTGTAGGAACAGCATATTAAAGCATATTTCTGTGGAACAAAATCAAATATACACTTCAGCGATCAAACCTGTTGTGCAGAGTTTGTTTTTGGTCCCGACTCCCACCCCAACCCCTATTCTTCAAAACAAGCTGTATGGTTGAATTTTTCCCCCAAAAGGTAATAATGATGGCAACATTTTGTTCAGTCAAAAACATAAAGAAAAAACATTTTTTTGGTTCCAGGAGTGGGTTACGCCACCCAGGTGATTGTTGCTCTGCTCAATATCTACTACATCGTTGTGTTAGCCTGGGCCATCTTCTACCTGTCTAACTCCTTCACCTGGGATCTGCCCTGGGCCTCCTGCAACAACACCTGGAACACAGGTGAGACGCTGTACACTACTATGTCAAAAGCAAAAGATGTGCTTCTGCTAGACATTTAAAGTCTGTGTGTAATCATTAATCAGGTTTAGCAAGGTCTCTGCCTTGACTTGTCTCTATGGAGGTTTGAATAAACATTTTTGCCACACGGCTAAACAAACATTCATGGTCTGCAGAGGATGAATCCTAATGACTTTGTTTTTGTAAAATGTCTCAAAGCTATTAGATGGATTGCTGTGAAATTTTGCACAGACATTCATCCTCCTCTGGATGAGTTGTAATAACTTTGGGGATCGTCTGAGTTTTCATCTTTCACTATCATCAGGTCAAAAATGTGCCAAATACCAAATACTTTGGTTTATGACCAAATACCTTAAAAAACGAATTACATTCCTATCAGTTAGTATCATTTTATCTTAAGGAAGTGAATTTCCTCCACCATTTCACTCCTCCTTCTCAGTGGTGGCATTGTTTCACTTGCCTGTGTGTAACTTGGAAACCTCAGAGAAAGCTTGGATTTCTTCACAGGACTGAATGTCTTTTTGTCTTTCCTTCATTCAAGATTCCTGTATGGCATTTCAGAGGGGGAATAGCTCCATCAATCACCATGAGAACACCACCTCTCCTGTCATTGAGTTCTGGGAGTAAGTGCCTTTTTGTGTGGCCGTGTCCTCAAATGGCTTTTGGTGCCAAAATTTTCACCAAATCTTGAATTTAACAAGTAATTTAATCTTGCATTCCATCTTAAATCATACCAGTTGTTTTAGCTTGTTTAAAACATGCGTGATTGTTACACTAGATACAACTTTTACTGCTGGTTTCTGATCTCTTATAGTTTTTCTACATGGCTTTTTGAATTGCTTATACCCCCTTTGTTCCTTAGCTCCTGAGAGCATAGACAACATACTGGAAACGTTGTGTGCATAAACACACGGAATGTCGCGTATAATGAATTCTAAGACCAGATAAAACATTTCTAATGTTTGTCTTATTTGTGTGCGTGCCCCAGGCGAAGAGTGCTGAGAATTTCCTCAGGTATTCATCACATTGGCGCTCTGAATTCGGACCTAGTCATCTGTCTGGCCATTGCTTGGGTCATCTGCTATTTCTGCATCTGGAAAGGAGTCAAGTCTACTGGCAAGGTGAAACATCTCCTCCATTCATGACAGACAGATATTCCCTTTACAGCAGGAATAACAGAGTCAGATCACATCTTCGATACTATTCTTCAGCATGTCTCATATAATGCACCTTGTATGAAGTAGAAGCACAAAGAATAAATAATACACAAACTGGGCAGCTAGCATAATCAGTGTTATCCACACTGGCCAAATGCACAAAGACTGGCAACTACCTCAAATCTCATCAACGGAATATCACCCAACACAAATAACAAAAGAACCTGTCCAAGATATAACACAATATAACATTTTAGCCTAAACACGCTATTGGAGAATGGAGAATTTTCAAAAGGGAGGGATTGCCATAAGTCTTGTACACATGTATCTGATTAGGAAGTGCTGCTGTTTCCCTGCAGGTGGTTTACTTCACAGCCACCTTCCCTTATGCTATGCTACTGATCCTGCTGATCAGAGGGGTCACCCTACCAGGAGCCTCCAGGGGAATCCACTTCTACCTCTACCCCGACCTGGGACGGCTGTATGACCCACAGGTAGGCTGGAAACGCACTTGCTTCTCAACTTATATATTTATTATTTCTTACACATGCAGATTCAACTGAAAAGCCTATGATCTCATGTCTACCAGCATTTTAGCACTTGCCCAACCTGCCCTCCCAGCCTTTCTAAAGCGCATGCCAGCTCTGCTGCTCAACAGTTGTTGACTGAAGCTCTGGTGGCAGGGTGATCAAGAGATACAGAGGCTGACCCAAAAGTTGCCGGTTATATCAGGACAATGTGGTCGTTATTGGTTTTGTATAAGGATGGCAGTTGAGGGTTGAATTTTTTTAATCTTCTGCCCTTTTGGCAGAGGTGTGGCTAATTTTAAGCAACTATACTTGAATATGGTTCGGGAAAGACTGTTGTTTTACTTTTCCAGCCTGCAACTTTACTGTTTTATTCACTCTCAGTGTTGCGTAATTTTCGGCCACAGAAAGACAAACTTAGCAACCAGCTGCTTTACATAGTGAAGCATTTTTTGTCTTTGAATTAGTGGAGACCAAAGAACTGAGCTGAAAATGAGAGTGAACATTGGACTTAAATTCTTCAGGTCAAGTCTAATGTAAGCATAAATAGGCAACAATTACCTAACGAGTTTGCCACATCAACTTCAACGTGATTATTATGTCAGTGTTGTGACCCTCGTTTCTGCTGCCCCCAAGTGACAATAACATCACATTACTTTCCATTGTTTCGAGCGGATTGGGAATGGTGGTGGTAATGGGGACTTTACAATTTCTTTTTTCCTTGCACTTAGACTGCAACCAGTGTAGAAATCTATAAAAGGGGCCCTCTTCAATCCCTGTCAGGGCTCTGGGGATGAATACAAGCCCTGTGTGTGCAGGCCAAGACAAGCTAGGTTGGTGCATTGGGAATACCTGCCTTTGTGTAACGTTGTGTCCAGAGCTTGTGTTGTTGGTTGGACTCCCCAGTCAACCAGATCTTCAGTGCTGACTGCCAGCTATCTAAAACATGCCCCAGTGCCCCGGGAGCACTTTAGCAGAATTGCAAGCATAAAGAGAAACCTCATTAGAATTTTGAAGTGTGAGTAAGTGTTCAAAGAGAGGGTGGAAAAGTGCTGCATTTTATGCCTGGGCAGACTGGCATGGATAATAGTTTTTACTGGGTGGGTGATTGTCAGAATGGTGGGGTTGAGAGGCTGAGTTTGGGGGATATTAGCTTATAGGATTTGATGCATGTGTTAGATTGTGTTTTTAAAAACAGATGAAATTATGTATTTTCTCTATTTGATTATTTTGACTCTTTCCTAAGGTGTGGATGGATGCTGGAACTCAGATCTTCTTCTCCTATGCCATCTGCCTGGGTTGTCTCACCGCCCTGGGAAGCTACAACAAATATAACAACAACTGCTACAAGTATAGACTCAAATGACAATAAATTTTGCTTTATGATAAACTGTACAACACCTCCTCTCTATTCTGTATTTAATGTAAAATTGTACCTGTCGTTTAAGCAATGTTAGATGCCATTCACAGCCCATTAACACATGCAGTTCCTAATCATTATATGCCGCTCTCTGTGCTATTTCCAGGGATTGCCTGTCCCTCTGTTTCCTGAACAGTGGTACGAGTTTTGTTGCAGGTTTTGCCATCTTCTCCATCCTGGGCTTTATGTCCTACGAGCAGAATGTGCCCATCTCAGAAGTGGCTGAATCTGGTATGTTTATCTTTTACTCTTTATTAAAAAAAACATGTGCTGTTTAAAAAAATGTTCTTTAGCAAAGAGCTTCTATTTCTACTGATTTACGTGGACTTAAGATAGAAGTCAGAACAGATGCATGCAAAGCTCCCACTTGAATTGCAATTGCCTCTATGGTTTTAATGATATTGTTGTTATGAGATATTTAATGAGAAAATGACATTTAATATCTGTCTTAACTCAGGTCCAGGTTTGGCCTTCATAGCCTATCCTCGTGCCGTCTCCATGATGCCTTTCTCCCCTCTATGGGCCTGCTTTTTCTTCATTATGATTGTCTTTCTGGGACTGGACAGTCAAGTGAGATCAACATATGCACAGTTTCAGACATATTTCTCACATGGATTATTTATCAAGCAAATGTGCACACATGCACAAACAAACATACCCGCACACATATATATATAAATATCTCACGTTTCCTGTTTCTTTCTCGACCAGTTTGTGTGTGTGGAGAGCCTGGTGACAGCCATGGTGGATATGTATCCCTCCACCTTCCGGCGTAAAAACCGCAGGGAGCTTTTCATCCTGGCAGTGGCCGTGGTGTCCTTCCTCCTGGGGCTCATCATGCTGACAGAGGTTGGTCTTGTTGACCTCACTAACCTCATAATGTTTTTTTGCTGAATACTATTACAGAATAAGCGTGTAATGCTGCCCAAAGGACGGTAACTTTTATGCAAAACTTGATCTCAGAATTACCGTTCAGAAACCTCTCTCTAAATGGTGGCTCAGTTGCAATGGTGGCTTGTTGAAGCCCTTTTGTTGTTCATGCTGAACTACATTTTTAAGTGAAACAGCCTACTTTCTACAGCTTCTTGTTAGCAGCCTTCAGTCCACAGCTGATTCTCCTAAAATCCCTTCATGTGCGGCCATTTTCTTCTTTAACTGTGTTGTCTGAATATGATCTTTTCAACAAAATATTTGTTAATTCTTTACAAAACGGCTTTCATGATATGTAGTCTTGTTTTCTGTCATTATTTGACATTGTGCAGGTTCTCTTTTGCTGCGGTAGTTAGTAGTAGTAGTAGTAGTAGTAAACCCATGTCTGTCTCCACAGGGAGGCATGTACATCTTCCAGCTCTTTGACTACTATGCAGCCAGTGGGATGTGCCTGCTATTCGTGGCTGTTTTTGAGACTGTTTGCATTGCTTGGATTTATGGTGAGTGTGTTAGTCACGCCATTTGGGAATGCTTGAAGGGGGTATTTAAAAGACAAAGGCTTAATTCTTGCTAGATCATCCCTCTCCACACAGCCCTCTATATTTAGCGAGTCAACAAAAATGAAAGTCTCTTTTTTCTTTGACCCACACATTGGGCACAAGGCTGAGTGAGGGGAATCATATTTCAATCAGTTGGTCTATAAAGTGAATAAAACCAATTATAAGAACATTTATTAAATGATCAGTAAAGTAGCCCACTGTATTAAATCAGAGCTTATGGTTGCAATCATGGAGATTATCAATGTTATATATTTCTTTTTACATTTCTGCTTTTCATTCTTGATTCTTGCCGCATTTGACTGTTAGATGTTTATGAAAGTCTCCACTGCGTGTCACTCATTTCTCCCTGATTATAGGTGCCGACCGTTTCTATGACAACATAGAGGACATGATTGGCTACCGCCCCAGCCCTGTCATCAAATACTGCTGGCTTTTCTTCACCCCTGCAACATGCTCTGTGGGTTTCACATTCATTTTCCATATTCATGCTTTGACACTACTCTCCTGAATGCAGAGCAGCCTCTGCTGGCCAACAAAGAAAATACATTTCAGTTTGCAAACTACCATAAATGGTCAATTAAAATCTTCTTTATCTATATCTTAAGGAAATAAGATTTGGATTAATGTTAAGGAATTAAATTAAAGAATGTATTAGTATTTCAAATATCAGGTATGTAGCAAAGTCAACATGTATCCATACAGAAACATGAAATATCTTTCTCTGTCTCTGTTATCAGGCAACGTTTGCATTTGCCTTGATCAAGTACTCACCTCTGAAGTACAACAATGAATATGTATACCCATGGTGGGGCAATGGCATAGGCTGGATCCTTGCCCTGTCCTCCATGCTGTGCATCCCTGTCTGGGTAGGAGTGAAACTGTACTACACCCCTGGAACACTGAGAGAGGTAGGTTTAGCCTAGAAACTGTTCTTTCTAGAATATCTGACTTTGTCATTTCAGAAGAATTAACATAGAACAGAAAGCAGTCTACATGATTACAGATAATTTATCAATACATCTACTTGCATCTGTCTGTAAAAGAGGATGCTCTTAGTAACAAACCCACAGAGAATTATCACCCCACTGCAGTTCCTTATCGGCTCTACTACGGTGCATTTTAGACATGTTCAGCTCATTGTTTTGGTCTTGCCGCTCTCATTAACCTTGTTTCCAGCAGACAGCTGTTTTTGAAGCTCTGATAAACCCACTGCACACTACCTGCCTATAACCATATGGAAGAAAAACAAAGTTAGCAAGTAGCTGAACAC
Source organism: Nannoperca obscura (assembly GCA_036024295.1). Taxonomy (NCBI): domain Eukaryota; kingdom Metazoa; phylum Chordata; class Actinopteri; order Centrarchiformes; family Percichthyidae; genus Nannoperca; species Nannoperca obscura. The sequence goes on from JAVQJL010098628.1 coordinate 16,044, forward strand.
AGTGGAGTATTTAGCTGCTGAAAAGACAGATATTTCCCTCAGGAGTTTCTGAAGACCAAAAGTGAGCTAAAAAGAGGGTGAATATTGGATTTGCATTTGTCGGGTGGCCAGAAACACCAGTTTGCTAGCACATTTGCCAAAACAACTTTATAAGGCCATAATATGTGAGTATTATGTTTCCAGCAAGTTGCACTGCCCAAGTGGTCTGAATAATCTACCAATCAATTGAGTAAGAACTTACAAGGTGATTAAGTTATGTATTGCTTTTAAATATGACAGTTATGTTCAATTCTTTTAGTTTTTTCTTCTGCCATTTATTGCATTAATGGTCTTGTATAATCTCTTAAATAGATGACTAGATATGTTAAATATCTTGTTTGAAAACAAATCATCATCAATTGTTCAAACATTATATCACTGACATGTAACACATTTTCCACAATTTTATAAATTTTCTGCCCACAGCGCCTTGCTTTCTTGACCACTCCTTCCACTGAATTACCGAAGACAAAGCAGGAACAAGAGAAGCTGCTGGCCATCTACGCAGCAGACGGCGACAGCCTCCATCAGAAATCACCTCCCACTAAGGACGGCTACTTCCCTGTTGACGAAAAGGAGTCTCATTGCTAGAGACTTGAGAGTTGAAATCAGGGCCGCGCGGGGGTCAAAGGTCACTCCTCAGCTTTGACACTAGCTGGCCCCATCCCTTCTCTCTCTGTAATACCTCACCAGACAAGGTGGCGAAACAGGCACAGCGCAGACTTTAAGAGACATCTGACCTGTAACAGCTGATCTGCTGCTGGAGCCTTCGCCTCTGTACACTGCCTTCAACATACGGTGGCATCAGCATTTTTACTTAAAGAGTTACTTCCTTTTTTGGAGAGTTGGTTATCATTTAATTTGCCAGTGGCAGAATCACAAGTACATTGCAAACAATGTGGCCATTGTTGTCACACAGTGGCTAAGAATTTACATTTGATCGTGTCTGCTTTCTAAGGAAGCATTTTTTTTCCTGTTATGGACATCTCTAATGTTCAGTTAGTCTGACAAAACATTCCAGTTACTTTTGGTTCAAACAGCTATCTGCTGCGAAGGGAGCACAAGAGATGTCACGAGTGCACAGATCATATAAGTTCACTTGAATAAAAGCTGTGTGCTTATATATTACTTCTGTAATATATAAGAGTACAAGCATTCGGTGTATTCCATCCATCAATCCAATCATGCACAGCGCTGTATTTACTGTATGGTAGAGAGTTATCACCTCAGGATGTACAATTTTCTAATTTAAAAAAAATCTTGTGAAATCTTACTAATAACCAATGCTTGACAATGCAAGAATTGGAATTTAAATTTACATTTAGCTGAACTGACCACAACTCAACTCAATTAAGCTTTGCTGTTGTTTTTTCAGATTAACGTTTTTATGTTCATTGTTGTTTATGTTTTTCTTTCTTTTCCTTCGCTGAACATTGCAGAGTAGCATGAATATGTTACATGCTTTTCAATCTTCTGAGTATTGACATGATTTTAATTTAGTCTGTTTTGCCTTATCTCTAATGCATTGAATCGTGTGAAATTGAAATGTAAAGTGCCTGAAGGAGACAGTTGTGCCACTTAGATAATATGAATGGGGGATAATGGTTGAAGGGTTTCATTCCAAAATGAACATCTCTCTTGTCATCTCTACTTCTGCTGTATGATAATGAACTTCAGCCTGTGTTTCTTTAGATGTTGGAATGAATATATGACCAATGATTGCTGATAAGGAACACTTTTACATATATAACTTGTATATGCTAAAAAATATTTTTTATGACTGAATAAAAAATACCTTCATTTTAAACATACATTTCTGTTGAAATATATGTTAATATTTTATGGGACCAGCAATTCATCATTCAATAATAATCTCAAAGGAATTTGTGTCTACTTTGATTATCAAAAAAGACATCGTACATTTCTGCAATACAATTTGGAATAGTCTCATTCTTGAAAAATAGTGCATTATCTATATTTTATACCTCATTACCAAGTATTCAGGAATTTAGGGATGTTTAAGATGATGCACTATCTTCATAAATGTTTTATTTTACATAATTTTGCATTAAAAGCAACATAATACTATGTTGCTAAATGTACAATGAAGTAAAATACTATACATTTTTGCCTTTTTGGCAGTTGTAGTGTAATTGATTAACACTTTGTAGTCTACTGTTTCTCAGTCTTAAAATAATAATAAATAAGTATTTGAAAAATTGAAGATAAGCATTGCCAAGTAATATGAATATGTTCATAATTTAATTTGAAGGTAATTCTGGGATTCAACTCTCAACTAGAATAACTATGCAACCTCTAATCAGGAGTTTTGCAACATTATCCATTACTTAAATAAAGGCAACCAACAAATCTGAAAGTAACTCCACTTGACTTGCATGATATGAAAAGCCTTGCTATTCTCTTGTTGCTGCGGTTTGTTGTTTTTCCTTTTATCACAATTCAAAAGGATTTAAGGAGGTGTGGAGGTTTTGTACTCCAACTCCCTGAAGACAGGAGCTGTTTCTTCAGCAAGACAGCCCAAAACTCCACCAGCCTTAAAACAAAGAAAAGCAACGGGGTGGAGGGCTCCTTGTGAGGTGAGCAGCTCCTACAAATTGAATACTGTTAAAAGACGGAATTGTTTCTTGGCTGGTTTTAGATTATGATGAAAATAAAACAAAACATTTTAAAGCACTGAAATCTAAGCCAGAATAAAAAGAGAATCAGGAACCTGGTGCAGTCTGTTTACTGTTATGGCAACAATAAATATCTGTCTGGGGTCTTTCTGGTTGTCACTGTGCAGCCTCAGGGAATGGTTGCTCCTGTTTACCGTGTCTGCTGAACAAAATCCAATTCTGATTATTTCTCCTACCTTGCTTTAACGCATCTTATCCCTTCACTTGAGCAGGTCATCTTACCTAATGATTAACTGTAAAATAAACCCTTTAAGTGTACCTAATAAACTGGCAACTGAATGCATGTTTAAAAATGGAAATATTTTATAAATTCATCATAGCCACAGTCTGAATTATTGTTTTCACTATTTGATATTATGTAGATCCTAGTCTGCCAAACTAATGTCTGAGTTTTAATAATTAGTGATATAATTTCAATGGTGGCAGAAGTATTTTGATAATGTCATATAAACCAATACCACAGTATAAATGACTCCATTACAAGTCCTGCATTGAAACTTTTATTTCATGAAAGTACAGAATCTACTACCATTAACAACTGCAGCCTACTTAAACTATCAAAAGTTAAAGTAATCATTATGCAGAACATATTATCAGATTAATATACTGATGCATAAACATATAAGCACTACTTTATATACTGTTGGGCAGTGTTACTTGAACTATTCATCATGTTTCATAAACATTAGTCATTTGTTTTGGATGTAAAATGTTAAAAACTACAGCTGTCAGATTAATGTAGTGGTCAAACTTGAGTAAATTACATTCCACCACTGTATGATTTATTACATTTACATTAAATTAAATTTAGGCATTTAGCAGACGCTTTTATCCAAAGCGACTTCCAAATAAAAGCTTTACATAAAGTGCATAGAACCATGATGGAAAACAACAAGATGTCTCATCAGACTTGGAAGGGCTGGTGATGAATCACAAGTGCTATAAGCAAGTACATCGCTGCCAATGGCGGAATCAAAAGAGCATTAAATCTAAGAACCAATGATTTATACAATAAAATAATTATAAAAAGCACCTGTGTTTTTAACTGCTGCTGCTGCAACTATTTTCCCCGCCTTTAGGTGGTGCATGTCGATATGCAACTGTGCAGAAGTGCCCAGACGTGGCATGTCGTTGTCTGTCTGTATCAAGTTTCTCCAGCAGGGGTCGCTCTAGCCGTTATTCTGAATCGGTCACTGTTTACGGAAGTCCGAGTGACGTGTCACTGTCCACTGAAGCATTGTGGGAAAGAAAGTGGAGCTGACGGCCGCCGATGGCAGTCGACTGCTCAATTAGGCGAATATCTTTTAGATTTTTGAGCAGCGTTAAGAAACTGAAATTAAAGGAAACTATGCTACTTAAAGAAGCTGAAGTCAACTGGCTTTGAAGAAGAGGAACATATGCCGGTGTCATCGCTGCACTCCTGCGCACGGGCGCTCAAAGCAGAGAAGTGGGATACTGTGTCTATGGACCGCGGCGTTTTTATTTTCTTTTCCAAGCGAGCCGAATAAAGTAGCGACGGATTATTTCCCCGCTGTGGGTGGGCGGGGGGCGACTGCGCTCCCGCATTCCTTATCGTTTGAAGTTTCTTTAGATTTCTGTCGAAGACGTCGTAAAAGATGTCGACCAGCAGTCCCGAAGCGGTGAAGAAATTGCTGGAGAACATGCAGACGGACCTGCGGTCTCTGTCCATGGAGTGCAAGAAGAAATTCCCCCCAGTCAAAGAGGTTAGCCGGCTAGTTAGCTTCACTCAGCGGTTGCCTTGGTGTTCAGCAGGTTGTGTCATTTGTGAATCGGATTTTAGATTCTTAATAATACAGATTTGTACATATTTGTTTGTTTAAGCCCGTTCCCCCACCTACCACTGGGCCTCTACTCTGTTGTGAGATGTGGACACTGAGTTGTCTTCATACTGTACGGGTACATTTAAAGTTGTGTGAGCTGCTGGGCCTTCCTGCCAGCCAGGCGTTCAAATAAAGGCATGATGTGCATGGGTGTTTAAAATTACGTGTCACACCTATTGGTTAGTATGGCTGATGTGAAGCATTCATATAGAGGGAGGAGAGGATAAACTCAGCTGACACACGTTTTTATTTACACAATATCGTTAGCCCAATCTAGCTAGCTACATATTTTGACTGGAATCAGGTTATTCACGAGGCATATTCATTGGGCACACCAGTTAGCAGTGTCCCACTGTTGTAAATTACATAGAAGTACGGTCATCTTAAGGGTCAGTTCACCCCAAATCGCAAAAAAAAAAAAACATTCTAGTCTAGTGGTAGCCATATAGTCAGTCAAAGTGGTCAAATTAAAACCATTTTGAGTGGCTATAGATAATATAGAGCTTTTTTTTTCAATTTGGCTGAAACATCCCTTGATGCATTATTTGAAATCATATATAATGGGTTATGTTCATATTGTTGAATGTCAGCCTTGAGATAACAATGGTTTGGAAGTTATAGTTTACCCAATAGTTTTATTCCCCACTTTGCAATCCCTTATTGTAAGAAAGTGGTGCTGTACAGTCAAATCACATTATTGTTTAGCTATGCAAACACAGAAAATATATCCACCTTTATATGATCACGTATATATCTCGTGTCAAATCATACAAATAACACACACACACACGTATATTTCCTCACTTGTTGATGATAAGGTCTGTGAATTATCCTTATCCTTATCCTTGTATGGGAGCTTCTGCAGAAATCAGAGATGGATATCACAGAAACTCAAAACCAAACTGTCAGCATGGCAAGTTAGTGAGAAAATGTGTTTTTTGAATATCAACCGCCTTTGTTTTAAAGCTCAGATAAGCTCTTTTCAGCGATGGTATGTTTTGTCCTCTGTTTGGTCTACACAGGTCTGTCTGTCTAGGATCTCACATTTGCAAGTTGATTTCACAACAAGCTTGCCACAGCCAATAGCAATTTCATATAAGTGTTTTATTTTTGACATGCCTTCTTGGAAAGACGTACTGTTTGTGGCTGCTGACTGGCTTCGTTGTATGGCAGTCTTGGTGACATCATGGCTTAGTTTGAGAACAACAAACTAATACAAGGAGGTTTGATGTCAGGGCCTTTTACATTGTGTGTTTGTGTGTGTGTGTATTGTTAGAGTCACACATAGATGACACCAGTCCACCCAGTTTTTATGACTCCATATTGCCCCACAGGGCTGGTTCAGAGTTAATTTACATCTGGAATGTGTTTTATTTTCATATAATGGCTAAAAGATAAACATCTTTGCAGGCTGGTGACATACGAAATTGGATAAACACAAACTCTATTCACTCTCTGTCATGGTTTGACTCATAGACTGTATATAAAGATGGACGACGCGTCTCCACTTTCCCCCACTCTACAAAAAGGAAGCCAAAATATCCCAGACATGGGCGCTGCCATTTTGCGCTGCTGACCTAATTTAAACCCGCCCGAACCTATCGCAAGAAAACCACAAGTTGTCAATCAAGACATCACACCCCTCTTTTCCCAACTAACCAAAAGTATAAGAAAAATGAACACCTGAACATACATCAGCATTATAAGAACTACATAAAATGACGTGTACTTTGATTTTTCAGTTTGTAACATAGAGGGGGCAGAGTTTATGACCTATACTGCTGCCGGCCACAAGGGGTCGATCAAGATATTTTGGCTTCGCTTTTGGGGAGCTGTCATGTCGTCAATCTTTATATATAATCTATGCTTTGACTGCACTGCGTTTCCTAACTGGGTCGCCATGTAGATATTATTCTATATTACACTGAAATGCACATGGGGAGCAGCTAATGTTTTTCAAAGTTATGTCATTCAGCTGACCCCATCTCAGTCAGAGCTCTTTACTTTAATTCCCTTGTTTGCGTATGTAATAGTGGTTACACAGGTCGGGCCATTAGATGAAATGCTGCACTGTATGTGGGGTTTTTGAGACCATGGAAATATTCGTCAGGCAGCTCAGCGGGTGATACATATCAGGCTACACTGGCTGAGTTTGTTTTCCCTCATGTCTCACCTTGTATAAAGACAACAGTACAATAAGGAAGAGAGTTCAGCGAGTGCTTCCAGTTTCTTTCTGGCCCTGCACACTGATTCAGTCCCTTGACTCGAGTGCCTGAAACTTCAAAATGAGCTGTGTGGCGGTCACGCTTGACAACAAAAGGCATACATCTGGTCTCCCGTCATAGGCTGCTTGCTGGCTTTTGCCTAGGGGCCTCATGAAGCATCTCCTTCAAATATTGACTTCTTATCACCCATGTTCCCTGGTTCTTACCAACATCATCCCCTCAGGGATCGCAGCAGTGCACGGAGCCACTTTGATGTTCCCCACACAACCTGAGCTCACTCACACTCTGGTTTATAGTGTTGAGATTGAAACAACCTTCCAATTTGAGCCGTCGTGGTTGTATTTGCTGGGATGTTACTTTGCTACAAGCAAGCTGAGTACTGGTAGCTGTTGTTTTTAATTCAAGTCAATTGCGGGCCAGTTAAAGCACACACACAGAACAAAAAACGTTTTTCAGCTTATTTAACAAAGCGCCTTCATTTCTTAAGGAAGATTGCCTTTTTGTTTGTCATACCCAAACTTTTAGCAGGAGGCCCTGTTCTCATTTCCCAGCCAGCCGACATTCCAGTTCCTCCCCTGTTTGCCATTCCACCTCCCGCAGTGACATTGCACCACAGCCAGTGGTTTCTCTGGGTTAAGAGGAGTCAAGAAGAGTGTCCCATTGATTTCTTTTGCATCATAGCTTCACACTCAGCTTTCAATGAGTAGCAGGCAGTGAAACCACCAGGGCTTTGCTGTTTGTTGTGCTCTGATTGCTTTTGCCTAGGTGGGAAAACATCAGGCAGTCAGCTCTCTGCTCCCTCCCTGGATGAGTCAGGTGCTGTCAGCTGTATGTAGCTCACAGTGAAATGTGACTGCTTGGGGAAAAGCTGCAGAATTAATGATAGCATTGTGGGCAACCTTTCGTATGGCTCGCTTAGCACAACTCATTTAGGTCATGTAGGCTGTACAGAGGCAAAGTAACAAGCAACGTGGAGTGGGGATTTGGCGAACTGACTGAATAAGCATTTTTTTCATAGTGTGCAAAGTCAGTTCCAAAGAACTGCTGAGTTCAGAGACTCACAGCGTGCGTCTGAGGAAGTCAATCTGTGATGTGCTTCACAAATGTTGCTTTTCAAATAAATGAGCTGGCACTCAGACGTGGGTCAGTTCCGCTTTGAGGATCTCCACACAATAAAAGGCTCTGGAGAAGAACTGAAAGTAATGAGCACTTCATGATACAGCTGGGCCTGACATCGTTTTATACAGCAGAGACTAGCATTTAGTGTCCCTTTCAACCGGGTGTTGAGATTTAAAAATCATCTTGCTAATGCTAAAATGTAAGCCTGGAAAATGCTTAAATTATTAATTATGTGGTGATATCGGAAAGACCTAAATTATAAAAATGTTACAGCAGATTTACTGTATGCATGTCACTTTTCTCAAACCCACTAAAATCTATTGCATAAAAAATCTGATCACATTTAGACTAAATACAGGTACAATTTTGAAATATTTCAATTTTGTTACCAATAAAATTTTATACAAGCACCAAACAATACTTTTCTGCCTTGATTTCACTAATATAAAAGAAAAATCCACAAAACCCCCGCTTTTTACAATTTAAGTTTAAGTTTATTGTTGTCTTAACACAATCAGGCCAGACCAGAACTTAGCCTGAATAAATAGATGAGCTAAATCAAGAAATATCTAATCAAACCATACATTAACAAATCTCTAAGAAGCTGACTGAGCATGCGAGGCCAGCTCTTTATACTTTTTACACATTTCTCATACATTTCATTCATGCTACGGACGCTTTGTGGTTGGTGCTGAAAATGGGTTTAGGTATGATACCCAGCCCCAGCAAACAACACACCCCAAGCCAATTCGAAGATGCATCAGGATTGTAAACTAGAAAACAGCATTTTGTTAACAATCAACAGGCATGATGCCTTGATAACATGCCTGTGCTAACAAACTAATTTTCATTCTATCTTTTGTAAACATTTCAAATTTTAGTAGCCAATAATACTGTAGACACCTACCTTTAGAATATAGACAAAAACTCCATGAACTGACTTTAGCTTTCAGAAATCCTCCTTAAAATAACCCATTAACGGGTTTTAATAGCGCTGGAATTTCAGCTGTTTGTTACAATGACATCATGAGGTGAGTTGTACTTCCCTCCACATGGAAAGAGAAGTAATGTCTACATTTTACAACAGAAAGCTTAAACAGCACTTTGTTTTTTGAGGAAGTGGTTGGACAAATGTGTTTACATGCAAAAAGAGAGATTTCATCAAGAACTAGGTCAGTATAAAAAAAAATTTTCACTTTGAAGATCAATATGGTTTTGTGCACAAATATGACGTGTTTATCGTCATTGGTTTCATGATGGAGCACATGTTTCCACTTAATGGGCATTTATTGGTTTGCTGGTTCTGTTTTACTGACTCTCAGATTCTGCAGAAGGGGTTTTGAGAAATTGTCAAGTGGAGAGATGAGATTATCATAATTTTTCAAGATAAGCTTTTGTGTCTCATCATCAGCCTCAGCAAATCACAGGGAATATTATCCTGTTAAATCACCCCCCCCAGCCCTCTGTTATCATTTAACAACATTTTGGAAGCCAAATATTTCGACAAATTCCTTCAACATTCCCTCCGTTTCAATTCAGAAGTATTGGAAGGGAATTGAAATGCTGTTTCTAACTTGGCGATTGGAGAAAACATGCTCATCTTTCTCACACAATTTCTGGGTGACTCATTAGATTGACAGCTGTAGCGCAGTGTGCAGTTAAGTAATGTTGTGGTATCGCCGGTTCACAGGCGTTTAGACATCTGAAAACCAGCAGGTACTGAAGAACAGCTCATCTTAAATCATTTTCATGATCAGTGAAGTTTTGTAAAGAAAATAGTGAAAAATGCTCATCACACGTGTGATTTTGGCAAGAAAAAAAACTGCAAATGTTTGGCATTTTTCCTTGAAAAAGAACTTACTAAATTGATCAATTATCAAAATCGTTGAGTATTAATGTTTGGTCAGTCAACTAGTCGTTGTAGCCCTAAGCTCTAACTTAGGTATAAATTTAAATGACCAATGCAAAGCCAGAGAAACACTGCCTGGGCTTTTATTATAAAGCTAGAATTATCATTTCAGTTGTTTATTTCTTTAAAAACCGTATCTTACCTTACCACTATCCCAGACTTTGCAGTTCAGCAGTTCTTTTGTCCTTTCAGTTGTCCTTTATAGCTACAGTTGTATGGTCTCAGCCTCTGGGAATATCAAAAGTAGCCACAGCATGGTTGTAATTATTTGGGACTAAAAAAAGTTCTCTGTGTTCTCCTTGTTGCCCTGGAAAGACCTCTTGCTCTGTCCGAGGAACAAAGAAGAAGAGGGGGACTAGCATTTTTTGAAGATTAACTTTTTAAGGAGCTGCATGGCAATAGGCCAGATCACAGTTAGTATTAACAGCTCGACCCACTAACCAGTGGTTGCCAGGTAACCGACTGTTCAGCTGGTTATGAATTGCTGACTTCCACAGAGCATGGTTCGACCTTGTGGCTGTTCAAATGACATGTTAAAGTGATACAGTCGTGTTGTTGGCCAAATGTTTCAGCCACTCAATTGCATGGCACAATCGCACATGCCAATTGCATTATTTCTCCCAATCAAGGGCGTCTAATACAAAGTAGTATTACATTTAGCTTGAATGACACACACAGAGGATGTTTTGATAGCTTATTTCACTAATCTAATAAGACATTATGTCACCGTGTTAGTGGCCACTTAGATAAAACGTCTTACTTTTATACTGCGTTTCTGTGCGTTCAGAGATTATAGGATGACGATGGCTTTGAAAAAGGAGTTAAGAGTCCAGTCATTTGTAACACATGCATGCTTGGGATAAAGCCAAATCATGCAGTGGCTGTATGAAAAATGCATCAAGGTAATGTGGGCCCCTGGCTGTTTGCTCGATTGAGGTGGTTGCTGCTACCACTGATGTATGATATTTGATCAAGTGATAGCCTAAACGCTGCAATATATACCTTTTTTCCCCCCGAATAAAATAATCAATTGATTAAATGCTGCATTTTCTGGGTTTTTTTTGCAATGAAGTCATATCTACAACAGCGATAAAAAAGCATTAAATGACAAATCCAAATTGCTTAATTTATGGCTGGGCTTGTTCACAGTGTGCTTCTTTCTTGTCATGTGTGGGCTTTACAGATGAGTGCAGCAGGTTGCCACAAGAAAAATAAAGGAGATAAATAATGTGGTTATGGTGTGTCAATCTGCAGACTTACCGAGTAGAGCCGTTGTCTCAAGGTAGACATTTGCACATTGTATCTTTTTTACAGGTTATTTTCAGTATGAAAAACAACAACAAAAAAAGCCGGCCAATAGGAGAAGATGATTTGGTGAAGGAGTAGTAGTAGCAGAGTTTGGAGAGAAGATCTCGACAGGCTCAGATAAGACCAGCCTCTGTTTTGACTGCTAAATGCTCAGCAACTCTGTTTCTCCAACACGGACACAGACTGACTCACATTTTGTCTGTCTCCGTGTCATCCCCTCCTCTTGCACTTTCTCTCTCTCTTGACATCCCCCCCTCCCCCCCTTTTACGTATCTTACCACCCCACCCCTGCCAGACACCTCACAGGGGAAATCACTTTCTACCAGCACATCCTTCTCAAGTTGAAGCCCATTCTTATCGGATTGGTCCCCCTGTGGCCATCATTACAAGACGTTGTGTCTGCCACTGGTAGCACAGTTGTGCTGCACCATCAGCACCTTTTGATACATGTTGCATCAAATGTCAACCTAAATGTCTACCCTCTCTTTTTGCCCCCTAGGCTGCAGAGTCTGGCATCGTGAAGATTAAGACCATTGCAGCCAGGAATACAGACATACTGGCAGGTGAGTGAGAAAGTGAGGCCGGTGGTGGATTGACCACAACTGATTATATCTAGTTGCCACTCTTGTGCCCTTCACTCTGATTTAAAAATTATATTGTATTTGATCATGTTAATGAGAATATTCTTGATAGTTTTCCCTTGCTTTGTGCTTTGTCTGTGTTGACTTGGCTTTGGATTACAGGTGCAAACCTGCTCTTTTAAAAATAACTTTGGTACATAATTTTTTCACAGTTTAAATATTGATTTAACGTCGACTGTCTAATACGAATGAAAGAATACAAGCAAACTATATTAGTAATGTTTTTATATACAGAAGGACATCATCTTTCTTATTTATGGCATTAGCCTGTGGCAAGTCATGTGCAGTGTACTGTAAGAACAGGACCTTTGATTCCTTCCAAAAGAAAATATTGCTGTCATACTGGTTGCTCACCTAGTGCACTGTAAGATAAAGGAGACCTGCATATTAATATATATTAGTGCTCATAGAGCAGCTTTGTTTGATTGCCCAGATTGCCTCTGTTTAGCTGATTAGACAGGAAACACGTTCTATGCTGTCTCGATAAACAAAGTCCAGCTTTTATTAACATTTGCAGAGTTGACACATAGTCGACATTTTCAGAGTTCCACTGTTGCCCGTCTGTGGGACTCCAGCTGCCCCCTCTGTTAACTGTAAGCTGGACAGGAACCCATTGCAGAAGAGTTAATTTATCTTTGTTTCCAGAATGGATTTGTTAGTTGTCACAGAAGCGTAATGAGGTGTTGCATAAAGATGAAATGGTGAAACCTGCTGTGCAGGTGTAAATCATCAAAGAAACTAAATCCAGCGTAATGAAGGTGAAAATGACGCAAAGCACTGCTTCACTGTGATCATTAGACAGCCCCAATGCATTTTCTTTTTTACACATTGTGGTAAACAACCATTTAACCATGATTATAAACCAAGTACAAATATATTCTCAAGCTCTTTCTGTTATTTTATCTTGTACTTTTGACCATTGAATCTCTGCCATGGTATGGTATTTGTTCTCCATCCCTTCTTCTGCAGTACCAGTGTTTAATACTGATACTGATTGAATACATCACAGGCTTCAAGATTATATAAACAAGCTTTAATTTGGATTTCTGAAAGAACATTGTTGTGTTGTTTTAGATTTGATATTCATTGTAAGGCATTGTAAATCATCTAGGTAAATGTAGTCACCGCAGCTTTGTACTTCCCCCCCCAGTTTGAAACATACTAACAAATATCCCAAAAAGTTACAGTGACGTTCGGCTTTATCTCTGTCCCTTTTCCTGCAGCTCTGAAGGAGAACAGCTCCGAGGTCGTGCAGCCTTTTCTGATGGGCTGTGGCACCAAAGAGCCAAAGATCACCCAGCTGTGTCTGGCTGCCATCCAGAGACTCATGTCCCATGAGGTGGTATCTGAGGTGAGGACCATGAGCTATCCTGAAATTCGAAATGCTGGCATGTACACACCGTATCTTAAAGCTTAAATATTTTTACTTTACTTAATAAAATGCCGTAGTATCAATGAAAATATAAAACATATTTTGGGCCTTTCTAGATCCATTTTATGTTCATTGAAGACTAGGCCAGTGAAATATTAAAGAAATACAATACTAGAAATGAGTTGGTATAGCTTCAATAGCAGCAACCCAGCATCAAACAGACTAATGTTCAGATTTTCCACAAAATCCCTCGGCCTTCGTTTCCTCCTTCCTCTGCCCCTTTGGTAAGGTGGTTTAAACAAGTGAAATCAACAAGAGGACACTGCTCCCAGCTGAATATATCACCTCGTGTCACTCTGCTTCATAGAATGACACAAGGGGATTATCACCTCAAAGAGGGCCGTGTCAATACACATGTCATTGTGGAGAATGTTTTTGTCCCCCCCCCCGTGTAGTTATATCATTGTGGCTCTTGTACAAACATCAACATTCTATAAACACCCTTACAAGTTTAAGTTCACCTACCACCTTTCTAATGTCCTAGGCGTAATTAATTCAGCACAATACAGGAATCAATGCAACGCATCAATACCACATTAGACAATGTAACTATTGATGGTAAATCAAAATGTATTCCTGTCACTGGTGGCTACATCCTCCCTTCCTCTTCCACTACTCACTCTGTCCTGCAGTCGCATCTTTTTGTCCTTGCACAGCCCCTGTATTCAAGGAAACCATTGGCCTAGAACTATGCCGCTCCAGTTGTTTGAGGATTCGTACAAAGTCTTGAAAGTTTGAAAAAGGCTTGATTTTAACCGTTATGTTTTCAAGGTTAGGCATATGCTTGAATTTGAATATAGTCACACATATACACATAATCTGGTGTTTCATCTACACAATCACTCATGTACACCAAAAATGTTTTAATATTTGAAATGAAACAATCCCAACAATTTAGATAAAGGCCTTGAGAGTCTAGGAATTGTTTCGTTTAGGTACAATGAAAAGTACTTGAATTTTACACACACAATCTGTGTGTGCAATGGCAGTTAAACAGCCCTGGAGGACTCGGTGGATTTAGTAATCCACCTAAGGGAACGGGCTGCTGCAATCATTTCTTCAACACAAATGTATTTTAATTTAAATTTACACAATGGGTGAAGGACTTTAACCTTTTAAAATAACCCGGCTGGCCCCCTGGAGCTGCTGCACAACTGCCTTGTTAACACACCGTAAAAGACGGTGAGAGTTATTAAAAGACATCCCATGCTTTCTACATTTCGATGTCAGGCGTTTATTTAATTAGGCTGACATTGGATTCAAAGCTTCTGCTCTCCCAGAATAAAGCCCCTCATAAGACGTGTCATCGTGTGACATGACATCATTTTGATAAGCTCTTTAACCACGTTTTTTTCTCTTTTCAAACCACATCATCCACATTGGGGTTGCAACTACCATTACTGACAACTATTGGTTGTTTCTTTGATTAATCGATACAATTGTTAAACAGGACCAACAAGTTTCCCAGATCCCAGTGTGACATCTTCACATTGCTTGCTTTGTCTAAACAACATTCCAAAACCTTGCGCTATTTGATTTCCAATTATATAAAAGGGGGTAATCTGAAAATCCTTACATTTGAGGAGCTGTTGTTTGTCATTTTTGCTTCATAAATAACCATTATTATCAAAATTGTTCTTTCTGCACTTAATCGTTTTAGCACTAATCCATGTCAGTTCATACTGTTGCATATATTCACACCTCATAGATGCTGCCTTTAATAAACAGTTGTATTGTGGCCTACTTGAGTGGGTGGTTGTTGAGTGCCGTGTTCAAGGGCAGCTCAATATGAATGTGTGAGGCAGATTTTCTCTGCTAGTTTGAAGTTTTTCTTGGCATTTAAGATAGCATTAAGTCTTTTTGTCTTTTTCTTTCTTTTTTTTTTACTACCCTCTGCCAGAGTTCTTTTATCCTTGTCTTTGAGGGGCTGTTGTCACACTGTTGCTCCCAACAAACATGTAGAACATCTAGTACATCTGAGAGACACACACATTTTCGGAGCCATTGAACGCTGTAACTGCTCTGCTTTTCTCTCTGCTAGCAGCACTCCACCTCATCAGCAACCAACCAAAGCCACCTGAGGGCCTTGCAAAACAAAACTCCTACTGGCTCAGTATTGATTCTTAAGGTGTCACTGGAGACAACCAAGTTTGTCATGTAGAGAGAAAGTGATGATAGTTACTGTCATTTTGTGTTCTTAGGGCAGTAGAGGGATCTGTCCAAATATCTCACAAGAAAGTGTTGTAATGGGAAAGAACAGACACTGAATCGCCTCTTACTTACCGAACATCCCAGGAACAGGACTGTCAGCGTTTACTTCCATTGCAGAGACTGACTGGCATCAGTCTCTGCAATGAAAACACCGCTAACGATAGTAATACTTTTATGGTCCTGAAGCACATCTACATATTAAAATATGTCAGGATACAAGCTTGCTGCTGTTGGATGATTCTATGACACGCAACAACAGAGTCAACATTGAGCCTGAACCAATTGCATCTTAAACCCCTGGCTTTAGAAATGTTTGGGAGTTGCAATGTAGCATAAAGTCTCTGAACAGAGGAAAGGGTTTTGTTATGTATTTGTTTTTAAATGTC
Organism: Nannoperca obscura; assembly: GCA_036024295.1. Classification (NCBI taxonomy): domain Eukaryota; kingdom Metazoa; phylum Chordata; class Actinopteri; order Centrarchiformes; family Percichthyidae; genus Nannoperca; species Nannoperca obscura. Next base: position 31,851 of record JAVQJL010098628.1, read on the forward strand.
CGTTCCTGTAGTGTCTTGAACGCGGATGTGGATTTAGAGGTGAAACTAATAGTATTAGTCAGAAAACAATAAGACGACAAATCAAGCAAAAATACCAAACACTTGATATTTCCAGCTTCTCGTATGTGAGGATTCACTGATCGTCTGCTTTATACAGGGTTTGTACAAATTCACGAAAGTTTGGAAAATGCTTTATTTTAAACCGTTATGTATTCAAGGTTAGGAATATGCTTGAATTTGAATATACTTCTTGAGAAATGCTTTTTGTGCAAAACTACACAATGACTGAAACCAAAAATATTTTAATATTTATAATAACACAGTCCCTTTGTCGTATTTGTTGGTTGTCTCCTGACATTTCTAATAACAATGTAGATGCGATAAAGGCTTCGAGAGTCTGGCAATTTTTGATTTAGGTACCTGGAAAGTGCTTGAGTTTTATTCTTAAAAAGCTCTACGAACCCCGTTTATATCATTATATGTTTCCTATCGTTTGGTTTAGGACTGTTCAGACTTTTTTATAAATTACTCATTTATTAACATAAAAAAGAATTGGTATATTCATCTGTAAAGAAAATAAGTGTGGAGAAGAACCAAAATGTTGCAATAACTCCTAATGAATTGGAAATGAACATGTTTCTTGCGTATGATTTTTTTTCATCTCTTTTCCACTTTTTGAAGTAATAAGCCCCGTGACTTCAGCCAGCAGAGCTCAGAGGGGTAGCGTGACGCGTATTTGTATTTTGGGCAGCCTGACCCAAGGAAGGACATTCATTGTCACTTACTGTGAGCATCAAGTGGTGTAATATTAACTGGAAGCTAGATTTGGTATTATTGAACGCTATGATGCTGTGACCCCTAAGCAGGCAGCGCCAGATGGTCCCACGAGTGTGTGTGTGTGTGTGTCTTTGATTCGACGTTGTGCGAGGCTGACCGAGACTCGCTGTCACGGTCTGGCAACTCTGATACTTCCTCCTGAGTTGAACTACTACTACGTGTGTATGTGAGCACGCTGGTGGACGATCAGTAATATGCTACGATTCGATGAGGATCAATGTAAACAGTTGAAGGTCTTTGTGTGCACCTGACAGGCAGCTGCGGGGAACATCATCAACATGTTGTGGCAGCTGATGGAAAACGGTTTGGAGGAGCTGAAACTTTTGCAGACTGTCCTCGTCCTGCTGACCACCAACACAGTCGTACATGATGAAGTGCTGTCCAAGGTACAGCTACTATATCACACAAACTGTATATACATCCCACTCCCTTTTATCTACACTCACCAGCCACTTTATTAGGTACAACTGTTATCATTTTTGATAACATTTTTGTTAAATGTTACACGACACCAATATAGTAGTAATTCATTTAGGTTTAGTTAATACAACATATTTATTCATATGCTGCATAATTCTTTGTTTCGTCCCTGCCCAGGCCATTGTGCTGTGTTTCCGTCTTCACTTCACCAAGGACAACATCACCAACAACACGGCGGCCGCCACCGTCAGACAGGTCGTCACTGTGGTCTTTGAGAGGATGGTGGCTGAGGATGAGCGTTTCAAAGGTCAGAGGCCGTTGGTGCCGTTTCAGGACAATCGGGAGTACACGTGGAGATGGAAGTTGCAACATTAACAGGATGCAAAAATGTTCACAGAGAAATTTGATGACAAATTTAAGCGGCAGTTCACGCTGCACTGATGTGTCTACATTGAGAGTACAGAGTAGTCTACAGGTCATGTATAAGATTTATGGGAAGTCGAGCAGCAGCAGCGTGAGCTTCTGCCAACAGAATCTTACAACTACCTTTAAGGAAAATAATGTTTAGTTTTTTTCCAACTTGCTAGTTTCAGCCATCCCAGCTATTAGTTATAACGTTTTCCTCGTCTACTTAATTGTGGCAGCATTTTTAATATGGAGTCCAGGAGACCAATCAACACCAGTAATCTATTAATCAGCCATTGACTTTTAATATTGATTAAACAATAAGGAACTAACACTTACCCTGTTCATTCACATATTTTACAGTTGTATTTTCAATGAGTTGCTTAAATGCCTAAAATATAATTTGTATCCCCTCCAGGAATTCTGGAGCAGCCGCCTCCTGTCCAGGGAAACACCAACAGGCGGTCTGTTAGCACCCTGAGGCCCAGTGCAAAAGATGCATACATGCTGTTCCAGGTATGTCCACCAGGGGGCGGCATCCTTCAGTGTCTTGTCCTCTTCCCAGGGCGTTCTGGTGAAACCTTTGGACCAAGTCGGTTTTGAAACACAAATGATCATGAGCTCATTATTTGTGCACTGGAGACAAGAAATCAAAACAGTCACCACAACTGAAAATGACTGACATTACCAACCTCATAACCTTGAGTTTCAAAGTTTGAGAACGAGTTAATACTTTCTTTCACCTCTGCAATGAAGTGAAATTTTGCAATAAGTGACTCAAAGGTCCATTGTCTGAAATGTCATTCCTCACCCATGCTGCACTTTTGTGTGATCATGCTTATCTTCTCATCAGAACTCAGTGACTTGACCACTGTGTGTGTAGGACATTGTTTAAAATGCTGTTTTGCACCCTGTAAAGGACTTGTGCCAGCTGGTGAATGCTGATGCCCCTTACTGGCTGGTGGGGATGACAGAGATGACCCGGACGTTTGGCCTGGAGCTGCTAGAGTCTGTTCTTAATGACTTTCCTGGGGTATTCCTACAGGTACATGCCTCGTTACGGCCCATTTTGTGGACACATATATTAGTTAGAGAATTTCATCTGACCCCAAAGATCCCCCCCCCCCCCCTCTCTCTGTTTCCTACCCAGCACCAGGAGTTCAGCTTCCTGCTGAAGGAACGGGTGTGTCCCCTCGTCATCAAGCTCTTCTCCCCCAACATCAAGTTCCGGCAGGGCAGCAGCAGCTCCGCCTCACCAGCCCCCGTGGAGAAACCTTACTTTCCCATCTGCATGAGGCTGCTGCGCGTGGTCTCCGTTCTCATCAAGCACTTCTACAGCTTACTGGTAAGGGAGCGGTCTGCGGTGATGGTCGGCTGGATTTTACTTTACCACAGAGCTGATACACTTAATTGATCTGGTCTGATTAGCATAGTAGTAGTTTGGTCTTAGTTCTGCTTCAGGCACTGTAATGAGCTTAGCTGCATCTATGTAATTCAGCTTTGCAGCTGTTTTTATTTAGTGATATTCTATCAGTCCTTGAAACGGAAATGTGTCTTTTGCCCGACTCCATCCTGGAGGGATTCGGGGATTTTTCCAGTTGCAAGACAAAGCTGGCCAAATATCTGTCCAAGTCTGATGTGTTTGTCTTTGTTCTGCAGGTGACTGAGTGTGAGATCTTCTTGTCTCTGCTGGTAAAGTTTCTGGATGGGGAGAAGCCGCAGTGGCTGAGAGCTGTGGCTGTGGAGTCAGTCCACAGGTTATGTGTGCATCCACATTTATTACGGTAAGCAAGCTACAAAACTGACGGTACATTTTCTTAAATGAGCCTCAAAACTTGAATATGTTCTTTTTTTCCCCCCTGTCTTAAATAAATGTTACCTCATATTCCACAGCTGCACTGAGTGAAAGAAGGTTTTTTGTGCCTCTAACTGCTTGATTGTTGGTAATCATTCCTTAATGACTCTTCTGTTTGCGATGTATCTGGTCTTGAAATCTTCCATTTTCCATAATTTCCATGATTTATCTAACTCTTATTCTTAGCAGGAAAATAAATCTTTCCATCCCTCAATCTCCTCTACCATCCAAATAACATAAGCTATCATTATGTAGCCATCTGGACTTTTAATCTAAAATTGCGTTTTTCACAGTGTAGTTCTGTACTGTGTCAGCACCCAAATGGTTTCTTACTGTGTTCTCTTTTCTTTTTAGTTCGTTCTGCCAGTCATACGACATGAAGCAGCACTCCACCAAAGTATTCAGAGACATTGTCAACGCCCTAGGCTCCTTCATCCAGTCCCTCTTCATCGTCCCCAATGCGGGCAACACTGCTGCCATCAGTGCGCCCGCTGGTCAGTTCACTGATTTATTTTTTATTTTTGTCAAAGAAATGTGTTCAAATGCACCTGAAATTCAGATTTAAATGAGAAATTCATCGATATATCCTGAATGAAAAGGAAAAATACTCAAAATCAAATCAACACACCTGATGTACAGACACAAGTTTGGATTGTCATGGATATTTGGTAGCAAAAAATGTGTTGTCTTATACCTATTGTTTTTATCTTGTGCTTTATCCACTCTTCCTGTCCAGGTGGCTCGAGTTCTGGGGCCCAGGGCACCGCACAGGGCGGCCCAGGGACAGGAGGGGTCAGCGGTAACCTGACCACCCAAGCTGCATTTGAATACCGTGGTACATGGATCCCACTTATGACTGTTAGTGTCCAGGGCAGCGCCAAGGCCACCTAGTAAGTACTGTTAGTGCACAGACTTAAATAATTCCCCTTTCTGACTCCCTTGATCCTGTTTCTTTTCATCACAAATATAATTCTTGTAACACACACACACAGAACAAGTGAACAGGGCTGAACAACATCTCTTTGCTGGCATAAATATAAGCATGTAGCATCACTATTTAGTTAGCTGTATCCTACAAGCAGTGATAAACAATATTGTAACAACGGGGGATCATAATAAGGAAGAGATCAAAGGCTTAACCCTGCTTAATGGGGTGAAGTCTTTGGTTTATCACAATAAAGCACACTTTAAAATACAGGCAATTACATTAACCAGAGGCCTTCCTGCAACAACGAGAGCTTAAATTGCCTTTCTGATGATAATAACATCTATTTGCTTGCTGTTAGTTTTGGAGGCTGCATGGAGCTGACTTTCCTTAGTGTGAAGAGGAGTTAGGCACGCACCTTTTGATGCTTTTAGTGTCTTAAACACTTAGCGGTGAAAGAACCGTAGCTGCTTTTTCCTATAACAGACAAACCAGTCCAAGTAAAAGCTGTGGTCTTGTTATACCTTCAGGCGTTAAATCCACTTCTGACAGTTACTTCTGGCAGAGAAGACTTAGATGACTCAAAGGGGTAACAGCCTGACAGCTGGGCAACTGATGTAAAGCAGTAATTTGTGTAAAGGGAAGCGGTGTTTAGATGTCAAGATTGAACTCTGAAAAGAGCCGGTGATAAATGCATATACACCCATGAACGCACCCATTGAAATGTATGGGAGGACCGTGTAACATTTATAATTTATGGACAAAATGCAGTTCACACCAACACACACACACACACACACACACACACACACACACACACACACACTCCACTGAATTGAATCTCATATGCTCTGTCCCTTTCTTTCATCCTCCAGCCTAGAGATGCTGGACAAGGTGGAGCCCCCGTCTATCCCGGAGGGCTATGCCATGTCTGTGGCCTTAAGTGCCCTACTGGACCTGGTGCGAGGCATCACCTCCATGATCGAAAGAGAACTGGCCGTGGAGGAGGAGGCGGCTGCTGAGTTCAGGGAGACTCATCCTGATCAGGAGTGGCAGCCACAATCTGGTGAGAATTAAATATAACGATATAAGTAAGCTTGAAGAGGTGCAGTGAACTGAACAGCGGCATCTTAAGGGGGAAATACTAACGGATCTGTGCAAACTGTACACGTTTTTAAACATATGTCTTTGTTTTACTTCATGATTGCCAAACCCATTAGGATTCTGGGTGGTAGCACTACTATGACACCTGGTGGTCGGTATTGTGCCTGAATCTTTATCAATTCAAATAGGATATTAAACATGGAGGTGTGTCTAACGCTGTATAGATACCCTCTAAACTGGAGTGAAAAATCCTGAATGAACTCACGGATGCTTTGTGTTTCTGCCTCAGGAGCCCACCTGGTGTGGGAGGAGATGGTCAGTGCCTGCTGGTGCGGTCTACTGGCTGCTCTCTCTCTACTACTAGACGCCAGGTAACGGAGACTCTACTTTTCCACAAACTGCTCTTTTGCAGTCAGCAGTCATGTTGGATGTACACATTTGGGCATCAAGCAGAAGATAATGAATTGTCCCGAAAGGATGTATACTGATCCGTTGATTTGTCATATGTGCATGTCACAGTAAACATATTCAAATGTATTTCCTGTTTGTGTGTTATAGCTGACTGGAGGTGAACTTGTAACTTAACTAGCAATGTTGTTTAGAGGAAACGGTCTTACAGACTGTTTCATAGAGTCCCCCAGATCCTTAGGCAGATTGTTCCAGAGACTAGGGCCACTGTGGCTAAAAGCTCACTCTCCCATGTATTTTTGTTGAAACCCTTGGGATGTGTAGGAGGTCAGCTGTAGAGGATCTGAGGGACATGCTAGGTACATATCTTAAATCAGCCTTGATGGAATTGCTGTAGACATTGCCACCTCAGTAGTTATACACGTGCTAACACATGCTAACACATGACACAACAACATTCAAAGAGAAACTATTCGATGGATATCTATGTTTCATGCACTCTTCACTTTTTCTGGGGTTTTTTTTCAGCACTGATGAGACGGCCACAGAAAACATCCTTAAGGCAGAGCTGACCATGGCCTCGCTGTGCGGCCGCCTGGGCCTGGTGACGCCCCGCGACGCCTTCATCACAGCCATCTGCAAGGCCTCTCTGCCGCCGCACTATGCCCTGACCGTTCTGAGCAGCAACGCCGCCAACCTCTCCAGCAAAGGTACCGCTCTTCGGTTGAGAATGCCACTTAAAACAACACGGAAAACACGGCGCAAGCAGCACCTCAGGTGTCCTGTTACCTGTTTTTGTTTGTACAAGACACATTTTATTGCCTGTGCGCACACATACAGAGTGACCTCGATAGTACTGCAAACCGTTTGGGGCTGAGTTTGGTATGCATGTTTGTATTTCTGCTTTAATGTTGGCATCACAAAATCCACTACCTAACTCTACCACACACAGCTAAAGGTCCCCTGTCCAACCCTGAGGATAGCCTCTAGTCATGTGTATTTATGTTAAACTAATGAGCATGTCTTATCTCCCATATGGTTAGACGTGCACGCTGCTAAACTGAGCTTAACTGTTGGCACTCTGCCTGTCCCTATTGCTCTACTCTTATTGCATTAATCCATAACTTTTCACCATGGCTTCCAATTAGGAACACCAAGGAGAATGTGTCTTGGGAACATAGGAGTACACACACACACACACAGCTGTTTTCAAACCAACCACTCAGACATTCATTATTTGCATATTAGCTTGTAGAGATAAAGCCGGCAAATTGGGTCTCGACGTTTGGTGGGTGTTTGCCTTGGAGTTAATTAAGAAAGCTTTTCTTGCATGTCGTAAGCTTGTTACAAAACCTGTTTGTGTGTATTAGTGACTCTCGTTGCAAAAGGTTTGACTCCTGTATGTGTGTGCACGTATGTTTATCTGTGTGTACTCTCCACAGCCTACTCCATCCAAGGCCAGAGTGTGCAGATTATCAGCCCCTCCAGTGAATCTCATCAGCAGGTGGTGGCTGTGGGCCAGCCACTCACTGCCCAGCCCCAGGGCACTGTGGTGGTAAGGAGCAGACACACAATAACGAAGAGGCTATGGTTACAGTTAACATTTAATCATTTAATTCATGTAGCAGTTTTTCAAAAACAAAGCTTACCAACATTTTATAATCAAGACAAATTATACAAACAGCTGTTTTCCATAAACGATTTAGCAGCTGCAAAATCAAAGCAAAACTTGTTGCTGCTGGGGAGGATAAATAACTCAAATACTAAAAAAGAGAGCTGTAATCCTGACCACCAAAGTCCAAGGCAAGAGATGAGTGCGAGTCAAGACCAGTCCAAAAAGAGTCAAGTCAAACCAGTCCGAATGGGCTCCAGACTGTATCAAGACCAAAATAAACTAGACAAACCTTGAACTATTATTTAACTAGCACCAAATTTAGAATTATTTTATTTTGGTATACATGGATATGGATACAGTGTAACCCAGTGTAACTAAAACTTTGCCATTCACAAAAACTCCCTGTCATCTTATGTTGCAAAATTTTCTCTGAGTAGTTACACACAAATATACAAAAAAACAGAAACACTTTCTCTGTCACGGGCAGGTCAGGCGAGCGCGTGCATCTTAATGACCCTTGAGGGCAATAACATTTCAAAATACATCGGCAGTGACCTTGACCCTGACCTGGACTTCTCATGCTGTAATTAGAATTCTTCCCATTGTAATAATTTTAATTAATAATAAATAAATAAAAATGTCTGGTTTTAGCTCACTTACACTACTGTGTGTGCATGTATTTCCCCCTTTTCTACTATTTCACTCAATCTGATATGCTTTGGAGAAGTGTATCAGCTAAATGCCTCATGACGTGCATTAAAATGTACTGTAATGTAACTGTCTGTCCCTGTGTCAGCTGACTGCCAAGAATATCCAGTGTATGCGAACCCTGTTGAACCTGGCCCACTGCCATGGGGCCGTGCTGGGCACCTCCTGGCAGCTGGTACTGGCTACACTACAGGTACTACCACCTGGTACCACACGTTTACACGTAAAAACACACACACACACACACACACACACACACACACACACACACACACACACACTCTAATTAGACAAGGCTAAATGAGCAGTAAGTCCACATTCTCTTTTACACAGACAAGTGCATGTACACATCCTCTTGTAATAAGGTAAAATGACATTCATTCATGTATGAATGTATACTTGTACTGCTTATGAGAAAGACAATGACCTGCCAAGAATAACTTTTACAAGCCAAACTGCCAAAATGTGTCAATTTACATTTTTTGTCAATTTGTTTGTGCATGCTTGGTAAACTTACAGAAACAGACAAGAGCTGATTTTGAATCAGTATTTCAGTTTGCACTTCATGGCCACGTCAGTTGATGTAGATGTAGTTTCTCTTCTTTTCAACTCTCCCTCAGCATGTCACTTTTCTCTCCCAGCACTTAGTGTGGATCCTGGGGCTGAAGCCCGGGTTGGGCGGCGCCCTGAAGCCTGGCAGAGCTGTGGAGGGACCCAGTACAGTGAGTTTTCTTTAGGAACTGTGTGTTGAGGGAGCATTGTACTGGATGTGTTTCACCTAACTGGTGAAGGCGATGAGCTAACTGGCTATGATTGTGTCTTTAACCTAAACAGGTGCTGACCACAGCCGTGATGACAGACCTGCCTGTCATCTCCAACATCCTTTCCAGACTATTTGAGAGCTCCCAGTAAGAACCAGTCCATCATCTGTGAAAACGAACACTCATCAGAAACTCTATGCTCTTAAATAGTAGATGTTTTTTAAGGAAATCTGCCCACTGGTAAAGGTCAATGGGGATACATTTTCTGTTCAGAATTAATAATAACCATATAGGCGTAAATTGTCATTTTTTTGTCTCTACAAATTCAGTAAATGTTTTTTGTTTGCGGAGGCGTTTTAGACCTAATGAATGGTAAAATCTCAAGCTTGAATTTTTCAACTCTGGTTTGAAAGAAGTTGTTCATCTTCATATATAAATTGGACTACTGACCTGAAGAATAACATAAATGCTCCTAGGAAGAGTAGTGGTTCCTGAAGAATTCTAAAGTTTGCAACAATTCATGCTGTGCAAAAAAACACATATTATATGGGATTTTTTGTGTCCTCTAGGTACCTGGATGATGTGTCCCTGCATCACCTGATCAATGCTCTCTGTTCCCTCTCTTTGGAGGCCATGGAAATGGCTTATGGAAACAACAAGGTAAAGACTTTCTGTATTTTAGTATTAGGTGAAACGTGGTTCACTGATTTTTGGATATGTCATTATTTGGCTTTGGTTAAAAATGTCAATTGTAGGCTAAGAGTAACACTTCTTTCTATTCATGTGCATTTGATCGGCAAAGTCAGGGTACACGGTGCCCAGTATTTTATATATAGTTTTTATTCTCTTTTTTTTTTTCTTTTCAGGAGCCTTCTCTTTTTGCTGTGGCCAAGCTGTTGGAGACTGGCCTTGTCAACATGGATCGCATAGAGATCCTCTGGAGACCTCTAACTGGGCACTTATTGGAGGTAACATCTATTTAGAGCTACATCCCAGAAGGTGCACATAACGAGCTCTGTTGTAAAACACTGTCACCGACTTTCGTTCAAATGCAGTTTATTGATGTGATATCATTTTGTCAGTCAAGGTCGCGCAACAATATCGAGCAATATTTGAGCTGTTGAACTGGAGCTAAATAATAATGCTTGTTTAAATTTGGCAACAGTAATTGCCTGTTTTTCCAGTGCTGATGATCTCATTGGAGACTCCATTGAAACATTTGGAACCAGACTCTTAAAATGACAGCAATAACGTTAAAGAATGTCTAAATTGCCCCCTTCTGCTAGACCCTTTTGGTTACTTTACCCCAGAACCAAGGCTCTAATCATTCTAAGTATGTCATTTTATTTCCATGGAGTCTGGAGCATATGATAAAGCATAAATAAAATGGAATTATAGCTGCACGCAGCAAAATGCAGACAGAGTTCCAGTCTAGTGGTTTAGTCATGAAGGAGTAAAAAATAGTTGAACAAGCTATAGAAGAGTTGAACTTTTTAATTAGTGTAACAGTTTTGATAAAAGCAAAGTGATGGACTTGATAATGTCCAGTAGGTTGTAGTGAATGCAATATTCTCTGCTTTCCTTTTTTGTTCTTACATCTACTCAAAGCCGTGGCATGTTCAGCTGATTTTTATTCAGTTATTTCAATCATAGCCCTATTATTAGCACAATCGCCACCATATTTGAGTATACGTTATATGGGACTTGACCAGAGATTTGTTGATGACTCAGAAATTCGAAGAAAGAAAGAAGACAATCCCTATGCATTCTTACCCTGATGAGACAACTTGAGCACAAAATATTTGAATATGGCCTTTTTCTAAATGTTTTCTTGAAGTTGCTGCTGCTTTTTGAAATGAAAGACAACGGTATGCGTGTCAAGCACTTTGGATGAACTGTGTTGTATGTAAAGTGCTATATACTGCAGATAAAGTTAAAGTGTGTGGTTTATACTGCGCTCTCTGTGGTTATTGTCACATATGTCCTCATACCTGTAAGCAGAATGTCATTTGATATGTGTGTGTTTTAGAGGTTTTCTTCACATTTTCTTTGTCTATCTCCCTTCTCTTTTGCACTCCTGTCTGTTTTGCAGAAGGTAAGCTCAGATTTCCTCCTCCATAAACATTGGCTTTCCCCTGTCTTTATTTATTTTTTCTTCCTTCTCCAATCAGTTCGCTCTCCCTCTCAGTCTGGCATCAACATGTTGGAGTCCACAGTGCATTTACTCCGCTACCAGTGTTTGACCTTACATTTTTGTGCACAATCATGCAATGTGAAGCTCTGATTTGTCACGGAAGCGCAATCTGAAGCTGCACCTGCAAAGTATATTTTCTGCTTGGTTAAAATGCTGCTTATCTTTCTTTGCAGGCTTGTTTAAAATCAGTGCTGCTTTATTTTAAAGGCAATCTGACAATGACATCACCCCTATTATGTCTTTATTTACAGATGCACATTATGGGAAAGATTAACATTAAAATGTGATGCATTAGTGATCATGCAGGGGGTTATGGAAGCAAAATTATTAAATAGATACACGAGGATTATCTGGGTTCTTTAGGGGTAAAGCTACAGTATCTACTTAGCGGTCTCTCTTTAGGCCTGTAAACAATACAAAGTGTCCTCCTCTTGACATTATAAAGTCTGAAGCCATAAAAGTGAAGAATTGTTACCAAAGGTGATTAATTTGGATCCGAGATGATCTTAAAATATTTTATTTTTACTGGGACTGACTTTGTACCATACTTTGTACTTTTCTCTGCCGAGCCTGGCATTTCCATGTCTATCTATACTAGCTTTCATGATTAAGCTGTCTGTCAAAGCATATCCTGTTATCACAGGGGATCCCAGTCTCTATCACACAGTCTGTGGTTTTACTTGTTTCTCACCCCCACCAACTGTGAGCACTGCAGGGAAACACTGTTTTTGACAGCCTCTGCATCAGATCTGTCACTGTGCGCGTTGTGTCTGCATTTTTGTGTCTCTGTGATGTGTCCTGCAGGTCTGCCAGCACCCAAACTCCAGGATGAGGGAGTGGGGGGCCGAGGCGTTGACAGCGCTCATCAAAGCTGGCCTGACCTACAAACACGACCCTCCACTGTCCCAAAATCAGGTAGCTAACGCTACAGGTGTTTGTGGTCAAAAACATTCAATCTGTCTTTCTCTTTCATATGAACATTGTAGGGAAACAGGAGTATTATTTGAGGTATATTGTATGTATTGTGTGTCTTCTCTGGGTTTCTCTCCATAATATTGGTAGTTTGTGATGCTGATGTTTGAGAAATCTCCTCTACTGTCTCATAGATGTGTGTGTCAAATGGTGAAAATGTGGAAAACAGAACCGTCAGACACTTTCTCTTGTCACTCACAAACACACAGGGTCTGTGACATTCACCTTAGTGAGACAGATAAAGGGATTGGCACAGGGCTTATCTAAAAGAGGGCAGAAAAACTGTGTTGAGGTTAATAGAACAGCACGGAGCCATAAGAAATGATGGCTGTCCTGTAGAAATGCACAATACAATACAATTCTTCAAGGCAATTTGGGCATGCTTTCACCATTGAATGTTGTGTTAAAATGATGTTTATGAATACAATTACTGGAAAGAAAGACATTTGATTCGGACTCACCACCAAAAACACATGGAAAGGGTTGTAAAACAGCAGTCAAAATAAAAACTGTGGGTTAAACTACAACAAATTGAATGTTTATTTTCTACCATGAACCCAAATAAATGATTTTCACAGAAGGCCAAAATGCCCTTAATGGTTGCTATATATTAAAAGAAAAATGTCTGTTACACGTCACTTTTTACCAACCAGAACAGTGAACGCTCAAGCCTTTGCATTCATTATGTTTCCCCACTCATTTATTTATTGCGGTTCTTTTGATTTGTGTTTTTTCCTTTAATATATGTCATCCATGCTCAGAGAACTGGGGTTATGCAAGCAATCCATTGTTTGAGAAATCAAGAAAAATACAGTGATGACTCACATTTAATGACTGTAAGAAGAAGCAGAAAAATACCTCCCCGTATTTTACTGGAATCACTTTACATATTGTAAGGCCACGATAACAGTCAACTTTAAGTTTAAATTGATTTGGCATTTAGATCCATTCAGCTGTTCTAAATTTATAATATATTAGTTGTATATGTGTACTATGCAGTGTTGTTATTATAGCAGAATAAGTAATAATTGAATCTTTGCCAGAGTCAGTTACCATCTCCTTTTCATCCTCAAGCGGCTGCAGCTTCTGTTGCTGAACCCCTTGAAGGAGTTGTCCAACGTGCTGCATGCAGACATCCGGCAGAAACAGCTGGAGAGTGTCCTGCAGATCCTACAGAGCCAGGGAGACAGCCTGGGGCCCGGCTGGCCCCTCGTCTTGGGTGTCATAGGAGCCATCCGCAATGATCAAGGGTAAGAGTACAAGGGTGGAGAAGAAGATGGACGAAGCAGACAGGGCTTTACTTAGCTTGTTGTCGCTGAAATTGCTCTTGTCTTATGGTGAATAAAAATTTGCGAGAGCCATCCGCAATTTCCGTTGCAACTACGGTTACCCTGCAAGTAGTCGAAGAAACTGAACTCAGCACGCCATGTGTCTTGTTTTTTCCCTTCAGCGAGTCATTGATCCGAACAGCCTTCCAGTGCCTGCAGTTGGTGGTGACAGACTTCCTGCCCACCATGCCTTGCACGTGCCTCCAGATTGTAGTGGCTGTAGCCGGCAGCTTCGGCCTGCAGAACCAGGAGCTCAACATCAGCCTCACCTCCATTGGCCTGCTGGTGAGATAACAGATGTCTTGTCTTGTGGTATTTGTGTCTTAAGCGTTTTGCTCAGAAAGTGGTTAATTCTGTATGTATGCTACCAGTCAAATAATGTGATTTAACTGGTCAAATAAATCCCTGGTGTGAATGTGTTTGACTTTAAAGGTGAAGTAGGGCTATGCTAACAGAGAATGGGGTAATATAGATGAAGAAAAACAGGGAATAACAGAAACTTCCCGCCCTACATACAATGTCATGTGGGAGTGACAGGTTGGACTCTTTCTTTCTTCCCCAATAGTTTTAAAGCTGAAACATGTTATGTTTAATATGATCAGACAATTATATTTCACATAATTCCCTGTTCCGCATTATTTTATCGAATTTAACAGCACTTAACCACTCCGCTGACATTTCATACTTTGTACAGTATTCAGGACATGCAAAACCCAGTATTGATCTGTGGTTTGCAGATTTATTTCTCTCGGAGTGTGGCAGTTCCTGCGAGATTGCTTTATAGTAATAGGATAGCAAAACCGCCAGAAGCATTTTACCAACCTTCCTGACCAATTTATGCCCCCACTCTTTACTCCTGCTTCCTCTTTTACCCACAGTGGAACATTTCAGACTACTTCTTCCAAAGGGGCGACGCCATCACACAGGAGCTGGTGAGGGAGGAGGAAGCTCTGCAGAAGCAGGCCCAGGAGAAAGGAGAGACCCTGAACAGGCCGTTCCACCCTGCCCCTCCCTTTGATTGCCTGTGGCTGTGCCTGTACGCCAAGCTGGGCGAGCTGTGTGTGGACCCACGGCCCGCTGTGCGCAAAAGCGCTGGACAGACGTTGTTCTCCACCATCGCTGCCCACGGAACCCTGCTGCAGCAGCCAACATGGCATATTGTGGTCTGGAAGGTAGCATACAAGAATATGTTATTGTTATTTGAATTAGTTATAGTGAAGTAGGCATTCATATTATTTTTGACATAATACTGTTTAAATAAAGGGGTTCATTCTGGGAAGAAAGGGGGTATTTCAAACACTTACAAATCCAATAAATTTATTTTTGTTCTCAGATTTTATAACATATATCAAAAGACTTTCTTTTGTATAATTACTTTAGACTTTTATATTACTACTCCTTTGTAATTCTTATCTTATTTTAAATAAGAGATTTAAAAAAAACTATCAAAATAAACAGGCTAATCTTTGGAGCTTTGTTATTGGCAGAATGCACCAGAAAGCACTTTGTGACAGAAACTGCAGCTGGTTGAACTCTCTTGGTGTCACCACTAGGTACTGTTCCACCTGCTCAACTGCGTGAGGACGTCCTCCACCACAGCGGACAAGGAAAAGATCGAGTCCGGTGGCGGGAACATCCTCATCCACCACTCACGCGACACCGCTGAAAAACAGTGGGCAGAGACGTGGGTGCTGACGCTAGCCGGGGTGGCACGCATATTCAACACCAGGCGGTATCTCCTCCAGCAGTTAGGTGAGTCACGCGTAACCTGCTCTGATACCTAACCACTGCATCTGCTGCTGTTGTACATAAGGCTGTAGCACACTACTACAGTTTACCACAGCTGCCCCCTTAAAAGTAAACAATGAAAATGACATGTTGAAATGTATTCATAAGCCAAGTGTTGCGAAAATCCAGAAACGGGCCAGCTGTTTCTGCTGGTTTATTACTACCCATTAAATCGTGTCAAGCCCCGTGCGTACAGGATTAATATTCCAGGGAGATATGAATGATAAAACATGAGCTCCTCATTGACTGCACTCATCCCTCTGAACGGCATTTTGGCCAGTGCCAAATTACAAAAGGTGGCTCATAATGTTAACAGCACATTCAGCCTACTACACGTAAAATCATTTAGAAGAAGGCTGCTCTTCCTGCATGTACCCTAAACCTTACATATTTATAAGATAAAATGAGTAACTTGGACTGGCAATATAATATCACCGCATGGATGATTGTATGTCATTCGTTTATATTGACAATGTATTAACAGGAAACGATGTTTGCGACTGTTCTGGCCATTATTTTACCATGTGGCCTCTTTGAACTTCTGTTAGTTGCCACATGTTGGTTTGAAAGAGCTTATTGTCACACTTTATTTACAGTTCACACATACCGTCTCAAACTCTCTCTCCACCATTTTGTTGCATATCTGCAGGCGATTTCTTCGAGGCATGGGAGGTGCTGCTGAACCACATTCAGTCAGCCGCTCTCAGCAAAAACAACGAGGTCTCCCTGGCGGCCCTCAAGAGCTTTCAAGAGATCCTACAGATTGTTACACCCGTTAAAGACTCCGACAAAGCAGGTGATGCGTTCGCTGCAATGGGCGTCCCCCCAGTGCTCATTGACCCGCTCTCGGCGTCCGGTCCCGGCAGACCCCTGGTGCGCTCGGATTCGCTAGTTGAGCGGCTGACACGATACAACGGCGCTGAGCTGCAGGCCCCTCCCCCAGGGGAGGAGTCTGCTTTAGAAGACTCTGCACTGTGGTGGTCAGCGTGGAACACGTGGTATCGAACGGGAACGGACAGCACGAGGCCGCCTAGTGGCCCGACCGAGAAGCTGTCCTTCATCCCCAGCCAGCCCTTCCTAACAGCATTGATCCAGATTTTCCCTGCACTCTACCAACACATCAAAACCAACTTCAGTATGGAGGATCTGAAGAAGCTGGGGGTCATCCTCCATGGGGCCGTGTCCGTGCCCATCAGCAGTGACGCCTCGCCCTTCATCCTCCCCTCCTACACTGAGGCGGTGCTCACCAGCCTGCAGGAAGCTGTGCTCACCGCTCTGGATGTTTTGCAGAAGGTGGGCAAAGGAAATGTATTGTCAGAAAACAAAAATGTGGGTACCAAAAAGGCTTTTAACATGAAATTTTAAACAAGAAATGCAGACCTTTTAGTCTCCCTTTCAACCAAAAGTTCTTTCTTCCCATGTTTTTGACAACTCAGCCAAGGAAACAATGTGTCAGTCTGCTAAATGATGCAATATGCACTCCCGTGGTGGATGTCAGCAGTGTTTGTTCCTCCCTTTCCTCCCTGCTGCAGGCCATCTGTGTGGGCCCGGAGAACCTGCAGGTCATGTACCCGGCCATCTTTGAACAGCTGCTACTCTTCGTGGAGTTCTCCTGCAAGCCTCCCCAGTACGGCAGGATGGAAACCAAACACGTGGCCAATGCCAAATACAACCAGGTAAGGGAAGGAATGGAATTGGCCATTTAACTGCTTTGTTTTCATTTGCAATTCATTTCTTTTTACAGTTTGTTTCATTCAAATGTTGGATGGTGTACCCTGTTTTTCATTGCCCTTCCCCCGTTGTCATTCTCAACAAGATCATCCCTCTTCTGTGATGTTCATGAAGCACCTCCCCTCCACTTCTTTCCTTTTTCTGTATAGTCCTTATGAGGCCCCTAACGTGGCCCTTCATGAGATTGACCGGTTCTTCTGGACTGCCGTTAGTAACCCCAAGCCATTTCTTCCTCCCCCGTGCTTCCATCTTGCTGGCAACATACCAGAGAAATGTTTTACTACGTTTCTGTTCAAACACAACTCAAACAAAAACCCACTCATTTCCAAGGATCCCGGTGATCTTCAGCAAGATTACTTCCTTTAAAAAACCTTCTTCTCAAGAAGACGTCTTTTCACAACTGACATGTTTTGTTTTTTTTACTCCTTGTTTTGACAACCTACAAAATCCTGCAGGTGCAATGGCTTCAGGGGAATGACCAGAGTTGTCTTGTTCTAACACTGGCATGCCGATACAGTTATGCTAAGAAATGTCAGCTTGTCTTGTCAGTCCTGCATGTGGGGTCCAGACTGTCCAGCCCTGTACTGGACATATTTGTTGATCTGCATCTGTTAAAATTGTTTATATGAGAGGGTCAAACGACATTCTCACCCAGCCAAACAGATGGGTGGTCTTTATTGCCTTGCTGGCTTTTACCCAGTGCTGCCTCAAATGTCCTTGGAGCTGGGAGTGAGTGTTGTTGCCCTGGTTGTTGCCCTGGTCTCATTTAGCCAACATTCCACTGTAAATTCGATACAACTTAAACACCAGTTTAATTGCGATCTTCTCTCATTCTGTTTCTTGGGACTACTCACTGGATAACCATTTTAGATCCAGCTGTTTGCACCGGTGAGTTCCGTCGTCTCCTTCAGCCCCCTTTATAGTTGTACTAAGCTGTGCTGAATGGTGACGACCTACCCTCTGCGGTAGATGAGATATCCCACCGCATGGTAGGCTCTCATGTCTCATCTGCGTCTCTCACTCACTACATGACCCCTCCACCCCCCCTGCCTGCCACTAACTGGTGGTTATGCCTCTGTGTGCACAGTCCATGTGCAGTTTCATTTTTAGTTCATTTTGTGGGTTTTTTTTTTTTTTTGTGATGTTCATGCACACGTGTGGTTCTGTTTGTATTTCTTAAAGACACACTTTGTAGCATTGAGTCGTTTATTTGGCTATAACATTTCAACTGTGGTACTCCTGAAGCGGACTAATAGCCACTATAACAACAACAACAATATAACAATACATTTGTGTGTTACTTATATATCCTCCTGAGACCCAGCCCATTGACTTGTGTCCTCCACAGTGGACGTTTTGTTCATAAAAGAAAATTGGAAGACACTTGTTTTCCTCGGGTCCCAGGAGGATATTTATGCAAAGTGTGCCTTTCAATGTGCTTTCAATGTGGCTCTGCCAAAAGGTAGGGATAGCTGTTTGAAATTAGTTTGACTAATATCCACCCCTGTTTTGTTTTCTTTCTCTTGTTCAACCCTCTCGCCCCTGTAGGCGGAATGGGTTGCCTTAAACTATGTGCCCTTTGCTGAGCGATCCTTGGAGGTGGTGGTGGACCTGTACCATAAAACAGCGTGCCACAAAGCTGTCATTAATGAGAAAGTTCTGCAGAACATCATCAAGGTATTTTCACCAGGATGGCGTGCTCATGGTTTGCATGTTCACGAAACTCCTAGTAAAGTTTTGGAATTGATAGAACCAAGAGTATATTTGTGGAAAAACCATTAAAACTGTCAAAATCACCAAAAATGTAATATGAAAAAAGAAATGAAGACTGTCAGAACATATAATATCAAAGCACTTCTAAAGTTTGGTTCACATGTGCACTCTCTCCAGTGGGGGGGTAATGTGTCAACGTTACGGCTAGAGGCAGCACTGAATTGTGTTTGTTTTTTAGTACTAGCCAGATAAGGACAGTGAGTTATTAAGGTAATTTCTCAACACAACTTTCTACTGGCCGCCCCATTGAGCACCAGTTATTGTTGAACCCTGTGCAGTAATAAATATGTGGTGTGATGTTATGAGAAGGAGTATATTAACCCAGAATAAAACTGGAGAGAAAACTGCTGCTGCACTGCATCTGTGGGATTAAACTTTTAGGAAAGTTACTTCTGGCACCCTCCTAGCAAAACAGGCATTTTCCATTAGCTGACTGAGGCAAAGCACCAATTTTGGCATCCCAAGTCTTGATTTAAAGCTGCTATAATCAATATTTTTGTATTCACAATGGATCAAAATGAAATGTGTCTGAAAGGGGCTGCTCATAGTGATTAACCTTTGGAGAATTATCGCCCAACTCGTCTGAACACGTTTTGTTGGCTTTACAGCCCACGACTTTACTCTTTTGGTGCACTCTCACTGCTCTCATCAGCTCTAAAAACAACACATGCCCACCGCCAAAGAGGTAGACGTTTTCCTCAGATGAGCAAAATAAATCTAAAAGGAGATTTAATATTGGATGGACAGTTATCATGTAGACACAAGTCCAAGTGAATGCTAATGTGTAAATAAGCTACGATTCGCTAACATGTCAACCATATCGGCTGTATACGGTGATAATGTCAGTGTTGTGTTTGCAGCTTGTTGCAGTGGCCAAATAAGTCAATGATTGCATGTTATAGCAAACAGGCGGAGACTGTCAGTGTCTACCAGCCTCAGGGCAATTTTCACTTCACTTGTCTGTCTGACTTCATTCACCTCAGTTATTGATCTAAAGACTTACAAACATTTCTGAATGCAGTCTTAACTTCTTACAGCGGACCCACTTCCATGTTATCCAGTGTCTGGCACCTGCGTTTATCTGCTCTTTTCCCATCGTCTGTGTTTATAAGAAACACGACTGTGTTACTACTAAGAAGAGACGTGATTTTCCATGGAACTATTAAGAAGGTCCCCTACGGACAAATTCAAATCTGGCTCCCACCCCTTTTGCCTCCAAAACAAGAAGACGATACTTGTAAAACCTCAGCCTTGGGGGAACCCAGCTGTTCTCTGAAAAGAGGACATTGTCAAAAAAGATGGACTATTGCTTTTTCTGTTTTTTGTAGAATGAAACTTGAATAGGACCACTGTCCAATGCAAAAAATGTATTGAAATACTGCTTTGATGTTAACTCTATAAATGAAAGTCTCACATTTCAGTATAAAAGAGGAGGAGAAAAGCTTTTATGGATTTTATCTTCAAGTGTCTCATGACTTATTGTTATTGCTGTCTCCTTTCTTTTTCCCTTCACCCTGAAGACTCTACGAATGCCCCTGGGTTTGAAGTATGCCTGTCCATCAGAGAGCACCTGGAAGCTCGCCGTGTCGTCTCTGCTCAAGGTGCTGTCTATCGGGCTGCCAGTGGCGCGCCAGCATGCCTCGTCTGGAAAGTTCGACACTATGTGGCCCGAGCTGGCCAATGCCTTTGAAGACTTTCTTTTTACCAAAAGGTACAGATTTTAGACAGTCTTAAAGTTAAGTATGCACGATTTGCTACGTTCTGAGTACCAAGCTCATTGTTTTGGCGGTTTACCTTTTTGTAGCACACCTCCAGATAACGTGTCCATCCAGGAATTTCAGAAGAATGAAGGCGTCGATGTAGAGGTAAATACTTGTTTCTAGGGTGCAGTATGTCGACATGGCTTTGTGAGGTTGCCCACATCATCATCGTGTCCTCTTCGTTTTAGGTGGTCCAGCTGATCAGCACAGAGATTTTACCGTTTGCCAATTTCATCCCCAAAGACTTTGTTGGCCAGATCATGGCTATGCTCAATAGAGGCTCCATTCACTCGCAGTCTCCCTCATTCACAGGTAAGATGTAACTTTGGCAGCAAAAATCATTTGACTTCAGCTGTGTTTTTTACTCATATTTCTGGGAGAGCAGGGCGGCCAAGTGCTGGAGTCATGCTGTAGCCATTTAAGCCCTTGGTTCATTGCAAAAGCCCTCCCTGTGGCTCATCATCAACAATGGCTCCTGTCAAACTCTTCATGCGTTGAGCAAGACAGCAAAGCCCTGGCTGTCCTCTCGTGGTAAATCACTCCGGAGAGCGGCATCAGCAGAATGTCTAATATGTAAATGGTTTGGTCCTGACAGAGGCCGAGATCGACGTGCGGATGAGGGAGGAGTTCTCTAAGGTGTGTTTCGAGACGCTGCTGCAGTTTTCCTTCAGCAACAAGGTGTCCACCCCGCAGGAGGGCTACATCTCTCGTATGGCGCTCTCCGTGCTTCTCAAGAGATCCCAGGATGTTCTCCGGCGATACGTAGAGGACGAGAGGTTGAGCGGACGCTGCCCCCTGCCCAGGTACACCCCAGAACACTCGTGAATCTGAATTAACGGTCCAAAACACCTGTTTTCTATTAACATGTTTTTGGCCAGATGCCCCCATTAGAAATTCAGCTCCAACCACTGGTGTTTGTTAGTGCCATGATCACTGAAACATTAAGCAATGCAAAACCAAGACCACCCCGGCTCCACCCACGCAGCCATCATTTTTCCCTTTTCTCTTTTGTAAACAAAACAAAACCACTACACTTATCCAGTTACACATTGGCACCACATTTTAGGGTTGGTTCTAATTCTTCATTCTTGATTATGGTTGTTTTTTTTGTCTTTCAAAGCCTTGATGGAAGTTAAAATGATGCCCAAGGGAAAATTGCCCCATTAGTACAGAAAATGGCAACGGGGAGGTGGGGGCAGTTCCGAAAAACAGCATCATTTTATTATACATGTGAATGGCAAAAGCACGGTTACTTCAGTTCAGACAAACAACATATATGCATATTAATTAAAGTATGAGAAAAGCATGGATGGCATGTAAAAAATAAAAAAAAAAACAGCAGAACTGAAAGAGACATATACAATGTATACACAATGTGTATGAAAAGTAAGAAATGGTTCATTGTTAACATTATACAAATCTGTGTTGTACGGACTGGGGGATTGTACACACCATAGTGTGTTTACAGGTCTTTGGGAGAACTACTGCATGTGTGATAAAAGTTGAATGAGGTCTTTTGTGGCTCCAAAACAAGCTGCGTGAAATCAGATTAAAACAAATGTTACTAGTGGCTTGAGGCTGCAATACAGCTGCTAGCATAACACAGCCGAATCTCTGACCCAATCTGTTAGTGGCCAGGTGGCATTGTGGGTAATGTAGGCTCCACTTCCAGGAAAACAAATGAATGAGATTTTTAAAAAAAATTAAAACATTTTCCTAATTCCTAATTACTTTTTTGTGCCTTTGCATTTTTGTGGTTAAATTTGAACTCATTCTGTGACAGACATGTTTATCATTTTGCATGTGAGGGTGCATTCAACAGCTCTCATCAGAAAAGATCTGAGATCAAATCAGGTGTCGATGCTCACCCTCTCTCCTTGTTGTTATCGCCCATCCTCTAACCGTAACATCGTATGTAACAACATATGTACGGTATGTTTTTGTAGCTAATAAACGTCTTTGACCTGTTTTTCATTTTAGGCAACAAGTGACAGAGATCATCTTTGTCTTGAAAGCTATCAGCACTTTGATGGACTCACTTAAAAAGACACAGCCAGAAAACGGTGAGTATCAAACTGTCATGGATTAAATTGATCTTGGAAAGAGGGGGGAAAAAATACAATAATACCACCATATCTATCGTCTATTATTTTCAGATAAATGTGTCAGAGTACAGTTGGGACCATTTCTCAAATGAGTTCTCCAATCTGGGTAGAACTGTTTACGTTTCCAGGAAGGTCAATTACAAGATTTCTTTTTTTAAAAGCCACAATAAATTGAAATGAGACATTCTGAAATTACGTTTTTGAAGTGCCCTTCAAGATGTTTGCATTACATCGTTCTTTATTGAGAGCAAAACTCATTTCCATACGCCTGTGGGAATTTTATCAAGGAAATGATTACTCTGATTGCCTTCTATTACCATTCATATTCTCTTCTCCCTCCCCTCCCCTCTCCTCCTCCTCCTTTTGTATTATTTTCCCCTCTTGTTCTGCGATTCTTTTGTTTACTTCCCGCAGTGGATGGCAACACATGGGCTCAGGTGATTGCCCTGTACCCCACACTGGTAGAATGCATTACGTGCTCCTCGTCTGAGGTGAGCTCCGCCTTGAAGGAGGCCCTGGGGCCCTTTAAAGACTTTATGCAGCCACCCGTCTCCAGAGTCCAGAACGGAGAGTCCTGACCAGGCTCGCTCTTTGGTTTGTTTGTTTTTTAATGGAGAAATCTTGAATGTGTCTTCTCGACCCACGTGCTTTACAAGCGCACAGACATTAACTCCACGCGAGCCCCATCTACGGTGACATGAAGCAACCCAAGGTGAACAGAGATCCGAGGACCGCTCGGACCACGCCGACGACCCTGATCTTCACACGAATCATCGTATGCTTCTCATGTGAGCTGATAACGCCACTCCGCTCCCTCCATTCTCATACAGACTTGCTGCACTCTTGTGTTAACTACAGAGATTATAAAAAGAAATTGCAGTGTTGCCTCCGGGTTTAGTTTGTTTTATTCTCCCGACGAGGCCGAGTCAATGTAGAGTGTGTGGTGATAGTGTTGATGATGTAATTAAGAAGAAAAAAAAACTGGGGCTTTATTGATCTCAAAAATGAACACTTAGACTTTTGCAACATTTTCAACAGTGAGGATTTTATGCAAGAAAACAGATCTTACTGTAACATTCCATGTCATGTTTAGCCAGCCATCTGAGAAGGGATGTACTTGTCTGTATAAAATAAATGGGACAATTCTTCAATCATCTCTGTGCAGTGAGTGTGCTCAGTTACAATACCTGCTGTTGAACCTACTTCTTGCACAGGCCTCTGGTTTGGTTGTAACTGAACAGATTTATGGTCTGCTCTGATTATAATTGTGGAGAATTAGTGAGTTTGTGACTGAGAATGAAACAAGCCAGTTCTAATGTATTTACAATGGTGCAAAATATACCTGGAATTTTACATTAATTTTAATATTTAATTATAGGATTATCACATTGTAATGTGGCCGAAATTTCTGTTTGAATACTTAAGACAGAGCACTGTGCGTAGTTACTTTATGAACACTGATATAATTCCCCAAATACCACCACATTATATGAATCCCATGCATGGATAATAAGGTGTGGTATTTCTACATTTATTAGTATTTAGTAAATTTGAGGGTCAATCTGAAGAGAATATTTTGAACACAGGCTCAGGTGTTTAGTCTGAGTCCCTTGTAGGCCCACTGTACAGTAGGTGGGGTTCTAGTGACAACAGGGAAACCTCAGCAACAGAAAACACTCCACGCTTGAAGCCACCGTGTTTAAAATGACACAATTAGCCGTCGCTGTGCGCTGCAGGGACCCCTCGGCGTCCTCTCGGTGTCCCCCTGGAGGTCCCCGAGCCCGAGTTTTGGGATCATCCAGTAGGTCATATGAGGGGAGAGGATCGTTTTGTGGTTTGCGCTGAAGAAAAGGAGGGAGGAGGAGAGCAGAGGGAGCAGGTCTGCTTGGGCGGGGTTCCCCTCTTACTCCAAGTCTGCACAGAAGAGGAGCGAAGCGGGAGAGGACGGACCGTCTCCGGCGGCTGCATGGGAATGTCGCTGCAGTCGAGGCGGTGCGTTACTTTAGCTTAACGATACGTTTTTATTTCTTTTTTCAATCTTTAATTTAACGTCCTCGTTCCGGCATTGTTCTCGCATTGTGACCAGGCACTGGCTGAGGTAGTAGTTTGTGCTGTTGGTTGGGTTGTGACACTGCCCGCTATGGAGATGACTGCGCAAGCTACTGCCTTGCTAGTGCTGGTGCCTCCGCTTCAGCCGAGGATCAAGCCCCGCTCTCAGCGCTGTTTGACGGTTAGAACAGGTAACGCACACCGCTGGTGTTGCACTTTGCTATCGTGTTATATTTGATGCTTATCCTGTTTTTTTTGTTTTGTTCTTTTTGTTTTTTTTTACTGAAACCCTCTTGAGATCTGTAGCCTGTAATGTTTCTTCCAATAAAACAGTGAATGGTTGTGGGTGGAGAAAAAAAAGCACTTTGTTGAATGCAGTTTTAATTTTACACACAGACCTAACGTGAGATTTCGACTCATTAACGTGCATTTGAATTAGTACCATACTTTCTTTTTTTTCTTGCTTTTTTTTGCAGGATGGAGGAGAAAGCGTGCGTGTATTAGCTGGGAATCCGATATGCAAGTTGTTTTTAAATCATTTGTATGCACTATTTGAAAATGCGCGATGCAGTCGATATCTCGTGCTGGATTCGCATAGTTCCCCACCACCTCGGGCGGAGTGGGCTGTGGATAAAGCATGTAGGTCAACAGTACTGTTGCTATGAGCAGAGGAGTGACGTGGCTCCTGCTGCCCACAGAGGTATCCTACAGTGCATATGCTCCGAGACACACCAGCTGGCTTCATGGCTCTCCCCTACGTCCTCTCGTGACAATGCTGCATACCGTCAGACACCGGGGCAGATAGTGTGTGTGTGTGTGTGTGTGTGCGTGCGCGCTTTGCTTGCACCTAAACGTCTCTTCTATGCAGGACAGAGCTCAGACATAAATCTGTGCAGCGCTGTCGGCCCTGTTCACCTAATAATCTGATTATTATGCTAAATCTGGAAGGTGTGTGCCTCAGCACTTGAACTCTGTGGTATGCACAGACAGAGACGCCACATGACCCCCCACACACACACACAGGCGTTACAGCGGTGGTGTCCTCACTGAGGTCTGGGAGCAGCTCGTGCTGATGTGGGTCATGCGTTGTGAGTTAACCTTTTGAAATCCTCCCTCTGCTGCTCAACAGCATCTGGCTGCTCTGTATCACATTAGTATGGGCAGTTGTAGGTCTCGTGGTGGTGGGGGGGGGGGGGGGTAAATCAGCTTTGATTGGCTGCAGGGGCCAGGCAGCCTGGGTCGATGAAACCGTGCAGGGGCTGAAGTCTTGTGTTCAGACCCCCGCGGCCCAGATGAGAGCACGCAGCTCATTCAGTGACAGACTGGCTGAAGATTGAATCCTGCGTTTGACCTTCCAAGAAGACTGGCATGAAATATTTATGAGTTCACACTTGATAGTGTGTTAGGCAGAGTAATGCTCATCTCGGGCCACAGTTCTGCCCACTGGCATCTGCTGTACAATAAATTCTACTCCAGCTGCTCATTGCAGAGATACACGTAGGTTGAATCGAGGGAGTGCTTTTCCTTTGCAGAAGAAACGGACTAGTAAACAAAAACCACGCACGAGATTTGTAGTTATTATCAAGCCTGTCGCAGTCCTACAGGTCTGCATTAGATATATTCATATCTGTGTCTGTCTCACGCAAGAAATAGAAGTAATCCAGCCCCCGGGGTAAAACCAAACCCCATTTATCACATCCTATCATAAAAAGAGCCAGCCTATGGACCAGTGAGCAGACTGAGGCAGCCCATGTCCTCCTCATCCATCTTGTGTCAAAGCTCTCATTTGAGCCGGGCTGCAGATATATCATACTTCAGGCAGCCGGAGCCCTAAAGCAGTAAATTAGAGCCCCCTGTGGAAAATCTGCCCGCTCAGATGGGTATCACAGCTGCACAGCTGCACCGCTGAAGCAGCCACACCCTAGTCCTGACAGGACAGTCAGCCCTCACGTGTGTTCCTTCAACACATGCTGCCTCTGTAATGCGAAATGTTTGGATTTTGTCTTAATTGGGGCTGCAAATCACAATTATTTTCATTATTCTTTAGCTTAGTCTGCTAATTATTATCAAAATTAATTGATTGATTGATAGTCTGGAATCTAAAACAAGAAAACAGTGAAAAACGCCTATCACAAAATCCTAGAGGACAAGGTGATTGAGTCAGTAAATGTCTTGTTTCGTCTGTCCAACAGCCAAAACCCCCCAAATATTCAAGTTACTTTAAAGTAAGAAAAGCACCTGTAACCATTAAATGCTCTGCATTTTTTCTTTAAATATTACTAAAATGATTAATTGATTGCAAACAGTTTTCTTTCCACTACTTGATGCAGCTCTAATTGTATTATGGTTATCTTTGGGTTCTAGACTTTTGGTTGGTCAAAACAAGCAATCTGAAGACCGTCTCCTTGGGCTCAAATAAATTGTGAAAGTCATTTTTCAAAAATTTTGTAAACTTAACACAAAATGATTACTAGACTCGAAAATAATCAGCAGAATAATCATCAACAAGTAGAGCTGAAACAATCAATCCATCGCCAGGCAATTATTCAGCACCTGTTTTGATAATGATTAATTGATTAAACCATTTTTCAAGCAGCCGTGCCAAACAGTCGATGGTTCCAGTCTCTCAAATGTGAGGATCTGCTGCTTTTTCTTGTCTTACATTATAGTAAAATAAATTCAAGAAGAAAAAAAAAAAGTATCTATTCACTTAATCTTCCTCTGAAAGGAGGCTTGAAGGCTGTGGCCCCAGCAGCGCGTCACCTTTCCAGTACAAGAGATGAGTATCTCGCTGCAAGCCCACTCAGCATCTCCCTCAGATCTGTGCACGGGCGGGGTGGGAGCGCTGTAACCTTGGAAAAACAAGCCACCCACAGGAATGACTGTGTCATCGTTGGCGTCATCCAATCTGGACCACACACACACACACACACACACACACACACGTGTGGAGAGTAGGAGTGGAGTGCCAGATCAGTGCTGGCCTGACTGGAGGAGGACGCAGCACTGGCCTGTGGGGACCAGATGGTCCTCCAGCTCCTGCAGAGAACCCAGGAGTGTGAGACTCCCATTACGGTGCTTTATGATCGCACGAGTGTGTATAAAGGCCTTCATAAAGGGATGAATGTGCTCGTACCCTGATCTTCACGTGTGGGCAGGATAGCATGAGTAAAAACAAACCTTCAAGTGAGTCCTTAAAGTGATTGTTTACAATTGTTATAAACACGTGTGGTCCATAAACCTTCCCTCGCTCTCTGCTCTGTTATCCCTCAGCATTTAGGTCCCACAATATGACATAAAACTTTGAAACATTAAAAGCCCCACATTTTAATTTAAGTAGAAGAGAAAGACAAGGGAATAAAAAAGAAAGATAAATAATGAGGTAAGAATATGGTAAAAATATTATGTCATCCACCACAGACAAAAACAAAAAACTTGATAATATGAATGGGAAAGGACCTTGTTAACTGAAATCTAATCAAAGTTACCTGCAGATATTAAGTTCTATTGATGTGCATCTGCGGGCCCTTTTCACAGAGGTCATAGTAGCAAAAGTGCAGGTGTAAATAATCAAATGAATTCCACTCCGCTGCTTCAGTTTCAGGCTCCTTGTGCATGCACGGCTTACTGAGGCACTTGAATAGAACAGAGCCACCGTTAATGTTATTAGCATCACCTGTGACAAGTGACCATCCGATAGTGTTGGACACACGATCTCACAGTCTCCAGCTGTTGCTACGATTGTTACTATGTGGTTTTACTTTGGTTGGCCGTCTGCAAAAGCCTGCAGTGAAACCTGCACCACTGCAACTATTTCTACCCTGGGTTTCACATTTTTAGTGTGACGTAATGGTCTTAATTCTGTTTGAGGTATTTCCACCCTACAAAGAACACTAATTCGGGAAGCAATGCAATCCTGTGCATGTTTCTGAATAATTTAGTAATAAAATATTGGCTAATTAGCAGTGGCATCCAGAAATAAGCCTACCAATACTGGCTTTCAAAGGGAAAGACAATCTCTACAGGTTACTGTATAAAAGAGCCCGGAGAACATGCTGATTAATACCAATAATACTGATTAGTACTAGGAGGTATAATAGGTTTTCTGGTGCCAAAAAACATCAGGCTTCCTTTCAGTATTCACAACCCAGACTATGGAATGCATTATCTTTCATATGATACCTCTGTCGTGTCATGAACTATGAAGTCTTTATCCTGTGATTTGATTTCCATCTTTGCTCTCTCCGGAATTTCAAGTATTTGGTATCACACAGCACTTAGGTAGTGGTGAAGTATTGCACAAGTTTCACTTAAAAACGGAGGATTCCTCAGTGCTCCCCACCCACTCTCACTTACTGTATCTGAGCGTAAGAGCGGTTGAAATCGGGATGAACGTCTCACGCGCTTCTTTCTTGTCAAGTTATCAAGTTGTCTGTCATCACTTCGGGGTGTGTGCGCTTCGGTGTCGAATTACGCCCCTCGCAGCAGCCTCCACCGTGAAATCTTCTGTCAGGCTATTCTGTGAACTGATACCCTTCATCCACATATTGCTTTGGGACTCACTTGACACAGTTTGTCATAGTGGTGATGGTCTTACTCTATGCAGTTACCGGAGTGTGAACCCATTCAAGCCAAGACTTCCTACATCATTTTATAATTTTAACTTTTATGTTCCCTTTTAGTCAAATATCTGGATATATAGAATTTAATTACTTTTAAGTAGCAGTTTAACACCGTGTAGGCAGGCAGTGCTGGAAGAAGTATTCAGATCTTATACTTAAGTAAAAGTTGCAATACTACAGAGTATAAATACTTTAAAAGTAAAAGTCCTGTATTTAAAATCTTACTTAAGGAAAAGTGCAAAAGTATTGGCATCAAAATATACTTAAAGTACCAAAAGTAAAACTATTCATGCAACATGGCAAACTTCTGAATAATTATATGAATGATTATAATTATTGATGCATTCACGTGTAACTTTAATGTTGCCGCTGGCTTGGTGGAGCTATTTTTATTTACTGCTGGGTAGCTTAGCCTATAATCATATTTTCATTTATTAGATGATTTACATTTAGTATTAATAATTGAAATCTGCAAAGTAACTAATGACTAAAGCTGTCAAATAAATGTAGTGGAGTAAAAAGTAGAATAGTTGCCTCCAAAATGTAGTGGAGTAGCATCAAATGAAAATATTCATGTTAAGTACCTCAAAATTACAGTACACTGCAGGCAGGTCATTTAAAAAAAATGTATCCATGAAAGCTTTAAAATACTATAAAGTCCACACTAACACAGCTGTTGTTGGGCACTGAACGTTACGTCATCTTTCTGTTACTTTGCCAATACGTCTGTTTACTCCCACAGACTTGACAACTAGTATCTGGTTTTACTCTCTATACTATACTATACAGTCACACCAACTTTGTATCCATGATATAGCAGAGTAATGTGGGGGAGAAAAACTTAAAAGGTCAGAAACTGTCAGTTTTATTTAATAGGGCAGAAAAAGTAAGCACATTTTATACACTGTTCTAGGTTTCCAAAACAGTACAAATTACATCTTTTGTTTCAGTAAGATGTACATCACTTACAGATAAGTACCAGAAAGGAGAGAAGTGTCCACTGAAAATGTTATTTATATTTTTACATTTAAATTAAGTTACTCTGTTCCATGGTTCCCCCGTTTCAGCCACTCGTACCGCTTGCTAACATAACAATATTTGCTGAGAACTACGACTAAACTAAATGAACTAAAATGTAGGAAGATCATACTGATTGTAGAGACAAAAGGTAAGTGCTGTCTATGTCATGGTCTGCAATGATGGTCTTACTTAAACTTCCTCTTAAGTGACAGATCTGAGCAATTAACATTGTTAAAGGCACCTGCTATTTATGAGTTTGGGTTTATCTTAATAGGGACAATACATCCAACTGATACTGAGAAAAGGTAAACAACAAAGTGCATGACAATGGGGCTTTTGAGCAATCTTTGTAGTATATACCGTTGTACTATGTATATGTATGTGTGTGTATATTATACAACAGTTTGACCCTCACGAAGTTTCCTTGGTGGCTTTTTTTTTTTGGTCCCTTCTGAAAACATTTTTACAAATCTCGCAGGTAGTATAGGAGCAAAGAATGACAACGTAACCAAATAATGGCACAGGTAGCAGGTGACGACGCACCCGACGTAGCGCGCAAACAGCCATTTCAAGAGGACATTTGTTATGCGTTATACAATAAAAGGACAGAAAATGATGAGGTAGATGGCTGATGGTGAAAGAGTGCAACAGAAAGACGACTATGTTTTTCCTTCTTAAATGTGAATGAATGTAAAAGCTGGGCTAGATTTAATAGCATGACGAGATATTGTAAGCGGGGTCACGTGTAGCCGACACCAAAATCTTTGAGGGTGACTCCTCCTCTCAGTGAATCCTTCATTTTCAAAAGGAAGCGTTTTTTCCTTAATAGTGAGTACAGTATTGCAATGCAAGCGGTGCAAATTAGCAAAAATAGCATCTGCAGCATTAGAAGAACCGGCTGACATACTATTTAGACAAGGTTTGCAAATATTTGTTTTCTCCTTTGGGCAACAGACTAACAATTGCACATGACTGAACCTGGCTAATTTAAAGGCTCTACATGGGACAGAAGAGATATGATTTATATATGCAGGACATCAGTCTTAAGGTTAGTTTCTTTTTACACTGTACAGGAGTTCAACCAAACACACTCATCAAATGTGTTACGCCTCGGAGTATTTACATGTTCACATTTATAAATATTGTGCATTAGTTAGTAACAGCAATCCTGAGATGCACGTCACCATCTCATCCACGAGAGTCCATGCTCTCCGCCTTCAGGCATTGCCCCACAACACGATTCTAGATGGCTTCATCAAGATTGAAAGAAAAAAAAAAAAAAGTTGAACTCTTCAACAG
Organism: Nannoperca obscura; assembly: GCA_036024295.1. Classification (NCBI taxonomy): domain Eukaryota; kingdom Metazoa; phylum Chordata; class Actinopteri; order Centrarchiformes; family Percichthyidae; genus Nannoperca; species Nannoperca obscura. The sequence goes on from JAVQJL010098628.1 coordinate 63,530, forward strand.
TTCATTTCATGGTCCGGTTTCTTGAACGGCTTCTCTTCTATAAAAAGGACGGGACAAGAAGAGATCATCCTGATTGAGGATGATCAAGGGGAAAAACAGCCTGGACAGAAATCTCATCTCTGACCAGAAACATCTTTGATCCCTCCCTCTCAGCAGAGGAGGAAGGCCACGCTAAAGCACTTTAAAAAGAGCACGAGGGGATAAGGGAAACTGCAGAAGTGAAGTTGGAAGGTCAAGGCAGGGTCACGTTTTGGTGGTGGTTGTAGTTTCATAGCTTGGCTAGTTCTGCTTGTTGCCGTACATGATGGGAATGATGTAGACAGAGATGTCATCTCCGGAGCCTAATCTGTCGTTGGATATCCTCCAGCCTCGATCCTTCAGCACCCCCCGTGCTCTCATTACAAGGTCTTGAGCTGCCATTGTGTACCTGACATAACAAAAGAGATCAGTTGTTAAGGCGTAGACATAGCCGGGTGATATACAATAAGATAAATCAAATCTGATTATAATTATGCACAGTATTTGAGTATTAAATACAACTGCCAGGCCCACAGCCAGATAAAAAAAGGATCTGAAAATATTATCTGGATCTTTCGAAACTAAGTGTAAAGAGTTAGAGAACCCCATTAATAGTCTTACAAGCTTTTCCTCGACATCAGAAAAACGACTTATCGAAATGTTTGAAAATTTGCATAATTACAACAAGATAACAATGTTCATCCTCTATAAATGAGACAGGGGTGAGAGGGAGTTCAGCCCTGACTGGCGGCTGCAGCTGTGTGATGAGTGAACGTGCCTGTGCTGGTCGTCCGGGTCGCAGTTTGCCAGGAAACAGGTGACCGCTTCGGCCACTTCCTGGCTCGAGAGGACGTCCCACAGACCGTCGGTTCCCAGCACCAGCACGTCATCAGCTCCATGCTCGCACTGCGCCAAAGGGTAAACTTTGACCTGAAGACGAAGGGAGGAAAAAAATAAATAAATAAAAAGAGGTGTGGGTTGACAGATGCATGGTTTCTAGGAATCATTTGGACCTGTTCATCTCCCATGAAGGTGTCACATAAAAGGCTGTTGCTGCATTCACGCAATGTCAGCAGAATGGGATGAACAGGAGAAACACCCTTTATTCTGACTTGGGAGTGTTCACGTATTATTGTCTAGTGTTAACCTTGTAAACTTCAGATTACCCAAATAACGTATCCAACTCTAAGATTTTTGCCTCAATTAATAAAAACTGTCCACAGCAAGATGTGGTGATATTGAACAATGGGCCGCTGTTACTGTTGAACATTTAAAAAAAACATATGCAAAGAAAATGATCACATGCAGGGCTACCACAGAAGGTATGTAAGAAAATCTGAGTTTTTGGTAATTTGGTGATCCCACCCTTTAATCCACATTTTCTGGTTCACCTTCCTCTATTTTTCTGAAAGCAACCGATGGCCTCAATCTTAATCTTTATCTCAATCGCGAGTCCAATGGCCTTGGACTCTGCAAGAGAAAAAATAAATTAAAAAAAGACTGTCCTAGTTCGGTTGCTTCAAGTAATTCTTTTGTAACCGCGGGGGAGTTGCCTCTTCATAGCAGAGGCAGACCACAGCGTGACACAGCGCCTGTGAATCAGAATGACCTCCGCGTGGATCATGAGCCTCCATGTTGTGGTCAACCTTGTGATTTAAGACCAGCTTTGCAACAGAGAAAAGGACTAAGGCTATCAGTCCATGAAAGGGACGGCAGTTCCTAGAATGAACTTCAAAATCGAGATTTCAACATCAAACTAAATATCTTTGGAAGAGGGGTGATGACTGCACCGAGCATTTGATTTCTGACCCAACTCCTATGTTTGATCTCATGATAAGTATGATCTGATGATTCCAAGTGTCAAGGTTAGACTTTTCTTTACAACATCATAGCAACCTGTAATCCTAATTGAATATGTTCGCAGGAATGGTTTTTCACAATCTCCGCAGGACGCTCTCCCACTCATCTGAGTTCTTTATATAGCAATTGTCTAATTTTCCCCCCTGCATTAAACACCCAGGGGGAAACAATCTGAAAAGAAATACATCAAAAAGGAAGCTGAACTATGACTGAACTCAGAGGGCAATGAATTAAAGATCAGGAGAATTCGTGGGCTTCGTGACTACTGCAATCATGTGTAGTAGACACTGGGAAGGAAAGGAGTCACCGGAGAGCGACGGCAGATGGGGAATGTTAATGTGCACGCTGACCACGTAGTTCACAGAGTGGACAGTTAATGGCCAAAGGCACATTACATCGTTGCCTCTGCGTTCTCGTTTTATCAGGAGGCCGAGGTTATGAGGTCAAATAAAAGGGAAAGATCCACCATGAGATACTGTAACACTGTGAACACACTGCTATCGATGATCTCTATTATTCAGTTTTGTGCTTTTTATATGCATAAATGCTTAAATGTCGACAGTGTTTACATGTTTTTTGGCAGCAACTGCGTTCGGCAGCCGAAATGTTTTTAACAGGGCTCTGGCCCTCGAGATCATCCTTACTTTACTTTAGAACAACTTTAAAACTTCACTTTTTGGACAATCAGCAATCCTTTATTTGATTTATTTATTTGACTCATATCCCTGGTCTAGAACATACAGTACCAGTCAAAAGTTTGGACACACTTCCTCATTTAAGTGAATGGGAAAGTGTGTCCAAACTTTTGACTGGTACTGTAGATACACTCAATTAAAATAGTAAATCACTTATTGAAGTGACTGTTTGAGAAGAGTGGGCAAACATTTACATTTCATTACATATATAAACTGACAGTATAAACACTCAGTTATGTACAAAGGATAATGTAAATGTGAAGAAAGACATTATGAAGGACACAACCGAGAATGGAGCCTACCTCTGGGCAGCAGGACAGGAAGGGCTTGATGTAGATGTTGGAGTCGTGCACTTTGAGATTGTGGTCCCCGAGACCTCTGGTGACCCCGATGGTCGCCAACACACGAGCCTGCAAAAGATCCAAGGCACGTAAAGCAAAACCTCCAACTGAGCCAAACAAAGCAACTACCAACTCTATAGTGTTCCAGTTCCGCTTCTCTAACAGAGATTATTATTTTATTATTATAATAGTATAATAGTATTATTTTTAGTTCTATACATTAAGCTCATTAGAAGCTTATATAAGTTGTACGAGGAAATTGGTCTTTATGGACAGTCTGGGTCATCATTTTACAGTTTGCCTTCATTTCCTTGTTTCATGCTGTGGTTTGGCTAACCTGGGGATATGTTTGAAAACTGAACTAAAAACTAACAAAGTAAGACCCAAGTTGTGATAAACTGGAAGGATCTGTTAAGCCTAGAGAAGCAGAGTTGTGGAAACCTGTCCGATATGTCGAGTGGGGCGCGATACGATTTTAACAGCTCATCTACTCCTCCTTGTGAATCCTCCTTGGATGAAGTTCGGACTTAGTTCATTAAAATGCTATATGACTCAAGTGAACCATGTGTGGGTCTATTTCATTCATCCCTGCTAACTGTAAAGAATAGCCTGCACACGACACATCCCTAGGAACATTTCACAGACGGATACAGGCTACTCCCATTGGGAATCCTTATTTGGATGGATGAGCAGCACTTAGGCAAATAAAGACAAGCTCGTCGTCAGCATGTTCCACTTTTGTGAGTGCCTAATGATCGTTCCCAAAACGCCATTAAACTCGTTTGTACGCTGTGCGAAACTCTCTTGACTCCTACTGTCTGCACAGATTGCCACCGCCGCCTCTAAAAATGGCTGCTGGCACGGGTCTGGAGAACTGGGCTAATTAAATCTACTGTACAGCGTTTTGAGGCAGGGCGGTGCATAAGGACGAGGAGGAGAGGAGTTCGAGGGCGAGCGAGGCCTGGTAGGAAGGAGCCTGGATCAGTATGCAGCACAGAGAGGGAGAGAGGGAGAGAGACAGAGGCGCGGAGAGAAGGGAGAGTGTTTCAAAGTGGCGGTAAAGCTCCTCCGGCAGAAAAGGGGAAACATCCTGGGATTAATTGTTGAGCGTTGGGGCCCAGCAGGCTGCGAGCCGGGCTTTGAAGTGCTCTGGCGTGTCTCTCCCTCGCACAAATCCCCCTCACTCTATCTAGCCATCCATCTCTGCGCCTCACTTCAAAGGGAGAGGACGCGACGTGGGCACGGCCAACTGCGCGGGGGTAAACCCCCGAACGTGGTTGCAGGCCAAGAGCGCTGTGGGGTGACATCTGCCCCAGTCTCCAGTCAAACATAAATCCACTGTCAGCCTGTGTTAAACAGAAACCTGGAAAAGGCCACAGTGAGAACACATTCAGATCTATCGTGTTTCCTCCCTGACCTTTTCAACGCAGCAACGACACGATGCTGCACACCAACACACGTGCGGCATCACTGAGGGGAAGGGAAATGTCAGGAACAGTGTGCTGAGCGCTGGATCTTTTCTTTTGTGTTCTGTGTCAAAACACTGACAAGATGCTCTCTCGGGAGGCGCACCTTTGACCCCGAGCTGTGTTGGTGCTACGTTCTACCTGCCGAGGGACTTAAAAAGCGCAAAGTCCATTAGAGCAGAGATATTTTCTGTGCGGTAGGTCGGTGCAGGATGTAAATCCTTGTGGAAAAAGGGGTCAGGAATGCTTTCCACAGGCTGGCTCCTCCACACAGTGACAGGGGGAGATTGGTGGGGGGGGGACTGACTAATGGTGCCCGGGCGAGCTTTGATTACAGGCGAGGCACACGAGGCCGTGGGAGCAACTCTGTCAGCAAAGCAGCCGACCTAGTACTTCTTACCTTCTTCCCTTCGCCGTAGATCAGGGGAAACTTTAGGTCATCGTCCTCGATGGTTTTATAAGCCCTGAGCAGAGGAGAGAAGACACTTTAATGGGTTTTTGGTTTATGGCAGACAGCGTACACGTGCCCCGGAGATACATCGCCTGCGCACCCCCCTGCGGGCCCTGCTGCCGATGCGACTGGCACAGAAAGAAAGAGCATGCTGGGAGGAAAAAGAGAGACTGTGAGGAAAAAAACTCCACCCAGACATCACACACACAACGACACAGACACTTGGCAGTTTTTCTTTTTCCTTTTTTCTTTCTCACTGATCTTGTAAAAGTCTCCCTAGCGACAAAGTGTGAGATGTCTATGCATGTATGAGACACTCTTGGTTCACCGTTTCTGGGGCGGTCGGCTGCAGCCGTGTGTGCGCGCACGTGCATCTACGTATCCGACGGTCTGGATGTAAAGCAGCTGAATGATGCAAGAGTATCCACGTTTACATTCCCCAGCTCTCAGAGCAGTGTTTAAACTTCCTCAGCTTATAAATAATGTATCATCTTCAGACTGGGACCAGACAGAGCTGCAGTACAAGGCAAAAGACTGTATAATACTGTATGTATTCATGTCAGGTCTTAAGCTACACTTTTCACCTTTACAGCTCAGAAACTTGAGAGTGAGAAGAAACCCAGCTCACAGCTTTCTTTTCACCCCTGAACAGTTTGACTTGGAACAGCTGTGTCACTGTACAGTACCAGAAACTTTACACACTTTCCAGAAGGTTTTCCATTCACAACTCACACCAGGTGCTACCTGTAGAAAAGAACCCTTACCTGGATCGAATAACATTGAGGAATACAGGTTATTCTAATTTTTAGTCTTTAGACGCGAGGACATGAAGAAAGAGCTGTTCCTAAATTCTTTGGAGGGTGACTAATAGCGAGTCTGAAAAGCTGCTTAAAACAAACCAAGCTTTTTTTTTGCAAATATCATGTGACCCAGGCCAGCCCCACACACCTTATCCAATGTAGTTCAGCTGCTGTGAAGCAGATTAGCAGGGACCAGAATGGTTTTTACATTACTGCTGGTTCCACTCAGAAAGACCATATGTTTCCACCTTAGGCGAGCACTATACTGCTGCACTCAGCACTTTTTTTTTTTTTTAAACAGTGTGTAGAGCGAGGACTATCACAGCGAATGCAGCCCACAAACACAGAAATACAGCCGGAGACTCTTTTGAGCCGGAGACTCTTTTGAGCGGAGAGCAGTAGCACGAGCCGTGGAAGAGTTTCCTCACTAATGTTTGCAGTGTTCATGGTGTGGAAAAAACTCTAAAACAGCAGTTTGACGATGTAAAACTTAAACTGAGCATTAAAAGAGGCACTAATTACACTGAGGCAGACAAACCCCTCTCTATTTTAAAAAAGAGAAACACCATTTCTCCAGCCATATCACTGCTTTCATTTTCACCTTCAAGAAGTGTTAGTATCCTAAAATAAAAAAAAACTACACTCATAGAAACACACTTGTCATTATTTCAAAGATGTCTGGATGCAATCCCCAGAGCCTGCTGTCAGGGACAGTCTCTCTCTCTCAAGACTCGCGTTTACAGCGAATCCATCCTGTCAGCCTTCAGACACCAAGTGTGTCACAGAAAGAGAGAGATGCACATGAATCTTGTTGGCTGCTTCCCGCTGAGGGACGCAGAATCCCAAGAAACGGCGAGGAGAGTTGCTCAAGGGCCGTACTGTTTGACCACAACACTGAGCGCTTTCACATTCAAGGTCTGTCTGGACGCCCGAAACGTTGCACACTGTGACTGACCGAGAGAGGGGGGGGGGGCGCAGCGAGGGGGTCGTATCATCCTCTCTGCAGGTGACGAGAGGCAGGCAGGAGAGGAAAGGGGTGATGTCATCTCCACAGAGAAACGTTAGCAGTGTGTGCTCAGCACCCTGAACTGCGCACGCACGCACACACACACACACAAGGATCGACAGACTTTCAGGTGACATTGTGTGTCAGCGCCAGATGAGTCGGACAAATTGGTGCAATCAACAGTTGGGTCCAAACAAACTTTTTGGCCAACATCAATGGGCTCTTTTAGCGATTGGGCGATGCTTTCAGGAGCAAAGCGAGGCCAGAGTTAATGGCAGTGTCCCAACGACTCCCTAAATGCAGGCTGTAGGCATCAGTCGCATCTGTACAAAGGCATCAAGAAAAAAAAGAAGCAAGTGGAGAAGGAGGAGCAGGAGAAGGGGGTGGAAATGTATGACAGTGATGAAGGTGTGTGTTAGTCACCCTCCTCTCTCAGTCATTGTCTATAGGATCATGGGGAGGACAGACATCCCAGTGGGCATGGGCACTAAAGAGAGACAGCTTGAGCACCATTCATTGTCATTTATCATCGCCCTCCTGTGAGGCCACACCAACATTTTTCTTTCTATCTTTACATCTTACCAGCCCTTTTCATCCTAGCTTTTTCCTCACCTCCTTTATCTCTATTTCTATCTGTGCAATATTCTTACATTTCCCTCCGTCTTTGAAGCAATTTCCTTCTCATTTATCCTCCCCCCCCCTTCTTCTCTCTCCTCTGTCTGTCCTCTCCAGCCACCCGCCCTCTCCTCCACCTCGTCTCCGCCTGGCTGGCTGTGTTGCCGTGGTATTTTGGATCATGTCGAACACCGCCGACTGCTCAACATCCATCACTCCGGGACGCCTCTGAAAACAAAACCGCCTGCCATCCTGGACAGCAATCACCATTACAGCCTGTGACGCCAAAGCCAGCTCACACTCTGGTCCAACTGGCCGAGGGAGGAAGACAGAGAGAGGTGGCCTGCGGACCTCCATGCCTTCATTAGAGCCTGGCCTTGATCACGGATGCCTTTGAGGGAATTGGATGGCAGCTCACACCCACACACACACGCGGCATGTGGGCACACTGGCTGCACAGACAGGGAAGCAGCGGAGACGTAAAAAAAGGATCCTCTGAACCTATAGAGTGTCTGAACTGCACCTATACAAGATGATACAGTTACACCGACGCACATCAGCGCAATCAGCCACGCCGGCTGACAGGGTCCCAATTTAAGACACAGACGTAGTCCGGGTGAAGCGAGCAGAACTGGCTTATGGGTAGCACCTGATTAAAAATACATCACAGTGGTCTGCGCCGCAGAGACGGTAAGCAGGCAGACGACATAAGGAGCACAGCCGCTAACTGACCTACATCTGCTGAACCAAGCAGCATGCACAGCGTGCACAGCGTGCAGAGCGTGCACGGAAGTGGTGTCAGAAAACACTGTTCTTCTCTCCTGAGTCACCTGCACATATACCACATATATATCTATAAGTTTAAGTGTGTACAAGCTTTCTAGGTAGACATAATTAACACAACTTTATTTTTTAAATAAACTGAGCAAGTATGTACTGGGTTGTGGGAGAAGTATAGAAAACACTCCGTTACAAGGAAAAGTCATGCACTAAAGATTGTACTTAGGTAGAGGTACAAATGTTTTATCAGCAAAATGTGTATTTTGTGAGTATTTTGTAAGGTGAAAGTACTCATCGTGCAAGAAGGCACACATCAGTGTTATATTCTGAGATTATTATGACAGCATTTTAATCTTAAAGCCAGCTGAGGTGGACCTAATTAATATACCGCTGTATTCTATAACAATACATGATGTTTTATGTGCTCATTTTAGGATTTGAGATCTAAATCTGCAAAGTAAGAGCTTACTATAGCTGTCAAATAAATATAGAGGAGTAAAAAGTAACGTTGTACTTTTTCATGATGTACAGTGGAGTAGAAGTAGCATAAAATTTAAATATTGAAGTACAAGTACCTCAGTACTGTATGTAAATACATTACTTGACTCAATTCACTTTCAGCCACTACCTTTACACACTGCAGGTGCAACACTGAATACAGGACTTCTACTTCTTCTTTACTTCTTCCACCGCCGCGAAAAGCTGCTACACAGATGAGTTAGGTGTCTTACGTGTCCTGATTATGAAACACTGTTTCATATTACAGTTTTTTTTTTTTTTAAGTTGTCTTTTTTCCAAAGTTCATAAAGTAGAATTTTTGCACAGATAATGAGTTAGATTTAAAACTCACATTAAAGTGCTGATTGCCAGACCTCATTGATTGCTACAAATGCTGGTAATTAGACTTTAACCTGTATTGTGAACTTAGTAGCAGTGTTTGTAACTGTAATTGCGTTAATTTAGGGTCAAAGTCCTTGTCACGAAATTAAATGAGATAATCTGCCCTCTGGACTGCTGTCTTTTTTCTCACTTTGACATTTCCATCAGTTTCTGAGTCTTTTATGTATTCTCTTTTTTTCTTCCCTTCTCACACAATCTTCCTCAATCTCTAAAAATGTTTTTAAACTCTCTCTCCACACTGAGATAAAGCACTGGGTCTGTGCCCACAGATTCCTTATTACCTTGTTCTCACACACACAATCAGAAATGTCAAGGCCACTGCCTGGCCTCCTTCTGATAGTGAAGCTTTGAATGGCTTTATTTACACCACTGCACACTGAATAGGATTCAGGAAAAGGACGATTGCTACTATTGGCTTTTTTCATATGGTGTACATTATGGGAAACCACTCAAACATACATAATGTGACAAAGTAATGTTTCAGTAGGGCATAATTATATGAAGTTAGGTAGCGGAAATTATTTTCACATTCATTTCTCCTGGAGGGCTCATGTGTAAGGGCAAGAAAAATGAAAACTGTATTTTCAACAAATGTGTTTAGCCTTAAATAATTGAACAGGAAGGCAGAGGAGAAACAGTGCTATCCTCAGTTTGCATCCCGTGTCACTTGTGCATTGCGTTACACATTAAGACATCAATCCAATCAGTAAATCAGTGCAGTAAATGAATGAATCAGTCAACCCACCATCCCGACATGGTGAAGTCGCGATACAGCATCCTCTTCCCCACCTCCTTTCTCTGGACTCTCCTTGGGAATTCCAGATGTGTAAACTCGTTCCCTAATAAGTGGGGCTGCATGTAGGCCTTTGAAAAGAGAAACAGAAAAAGAAGATTGACATGCCCAGGGGATAGGAAAAACAATTCCATAGTCTATTAAGCTGGCAGAGAGAGCAGGCAGTGTTAAGAGAGACAGAGCTAAGCATAGCCGGTGTCTCGGTGGGGGGGGGGGAAGGTCAGCTCTGGTAATATCTGACAGCTGTGCCGGCTGAAAAGGTTCTTTCTCACCAGGAACTGCAGTCGCTGCCTCTCTGACTCTGGCGTGAACTCTGCTGACATGGGGATGACTTCCCCGGCCCGGATAATGATGGCTCTGAGGAAGAGGGGCAGACAAAACAAAAACGTATTTAAGCTGGGACACTGTTGCTCCTGCTGGCTGCAAGATTAAGCAACGTGGTTCATCGCGAGGGTCCGCTCGAGTCTGTGCATCTCACCTGCTGTCCCCAGCGTTCCCAACGTAGAGCTTCCCGAGCAAATAGATGACCACCAGAGCGGTGCAGCCACCTGAGACGTTGTAGACTGCCTTCTCCTTTTCTATCTGCACATCCTAAATGCAAACACACACACACACACACACACAAATGAATCCTTTGCTGAGAGCACATAATCCAAACCCGTCCTCTGCACATAATCAAGTTTCTAATCGTCACAGCCTTCAAAAACTTTTTCCCATCACGCAGCGCCACATGGCATCTAAGCAAGAACCTGATACTGAGTAAAAACATTGCCCTGATACTTAAAACCCACCATGATGCTATTATTAATTATAGCACCATAATGAATTAATTTATCAACAGCGCCACAAGTCAAGAAGCAATAAAATGGAATGGAAACCAAAAGGATAGAAGGGAAAGTTTGGAGGGGCCGCTGGTTATTACACCAGTTAATTAGCCCAGATTAATTTGTTGCTAATTAAACCAAGAAAATGATTAGAAAAAACCCTTGCTACCAATTCATTAATTAGATGAATAATTAACCTGTCAGCGAATTAATCAAAACGCTAACATAAATTTGAACCAAGCTGCTCACACTTGCTTTAACCCTTTTATGCTCTCTGTGGCTGTTGTTGGTCTGTGGTTAAAAGCTCCCGAGGGGCCTTTGATCGCAAAACAGAAGCAGAAAGTTATCCCGGAAAAATGGAAGACCCCTCCGGCGCCTCTTTCGCATCCCCCCCCGTCACTATCAACAGATTGAGTGGGATGAAAAAAACGTTGCCGAGCACATTTGCAGCGAGGCTATCCCTCACGTTTTCCCATGAGGGATGTTAGCCCGACAAGAGCATATCGCCTTCTGCTCCGCTGCTGACGACCTCCATCAGATTGCATCTCTGTGAATGTGTCTGCGTGCGTTTCTCTGATGGGGGGGGGGGGGGCAGCAGCGGAACGTAGTGTATGCAGTGTGTGCACAAATGTGTGTGTCTGGAAGCAAAGACGGATGTGTGTGCGTGTGTGTGTGTCAGAACGCAAGTTCTGCACGTTTGTGCATAAAAAAGGAAACTGGTAACTGGATGCATACGACTGCATGC
>JAVQJL010098640.1:0-19418 GCA_036024295.1 Nannoperca obscura
CATTGTCTTGACACAATTTTTATTTACAGACTTCTTTCAGAATTCTTTCTACATTCTATATAAAGAATGTTGGCAATATTTTCCACGTGGATCATGTTTATAAAAAATAAAAAAATAATTAAAAAAAAAAGTCCCGTAAGAAATTATTATCATTAAACTAAACTAAAATGAAGCTGAAAATATAACGACCTTGGTGAAGGTAAAAAAATAAAAATAAAAGCTTTAACCAAAGCCTCCTCAAAGCTTTTATAGATACAATGTCTTGTGCATTTAGTGATTTTAACCCTAACACTGTAACCATGTTGTTTGTTTGTTTGTTTTGTTGTTTGAGAATTTGGACTTTGGAGAATTTGTCTTACCTGAAGTAGAAGTTGCTGGATAGGTCCACGTTCTGAAAGATCCGCACATATCTAGAAGAGCAAATACTCAGTCAGTCAAACACACATCTGAAATAAGTAGCTTAAAAAAAAGTAATGATATGCATTGATATCCAAATATATAAACACACACAAATGCAAACATGTGAAATTAAAGCATGTGTTTCAGACTAATTCCTAAACAGTACCTTGCTTCATCTGGGTGTGTAACCCTGACCGAGTCATTGGGGATGTAGATCATGCTGGTGTCTTCAATTTTGTAGATGGAGTGGCCACCGATGTCTGCCATATTTCTGCGCTTGGTGATCAACACAATGTAGTACCCTTCGAGGAAACGTACAAACCCTGTCAAGAAAAACAAAATTTAAATATTTTCTAATAAACTAATCAAATGCATTTTACTTTCAAGGAACTTTTTAATGACATGCCCTGAGTTATTCATATTATGCCACTGAAGGTCCCAAAAAATAACAACATTAATCGAATAAATTAAATAATTCTCCAAAATTTGATCAATGCAATGTCTTTAATTATCGGAATAACAATATAAAGTATATAGTATATGTGTTTAATGGACTGTATGTGCTCCATTGCAACAAGTGGTGGAAAATAAAAGCTATGTTAAAGCAGCACTGCACCAACTTTACATATCAAAGGTAATTTACTATTGACAGGGAGTACTACCCCGCCTGTGAAAACAGTGACGGAGCTTTCTTAGATCCAAGAAAATAACTGAAGTAAAGGTCAGGTCATAAGCTAGTTGGTGAGAATAATGTGTCTCATGTAAGATATTGTTATCCTAATTCCCATTCTTGTATTAGATATTTACATTGGGTAAATTACTATAAAACATTCTGTGCTATCAGTCTAACAGTAATCTGTTAAGGACCAATGACACTCCCATTTGCCAGAAAATGACAGTGCCTCACAAGTGTATAGGGAACAATGATAAGCAGCATGGTAAATGTTCAGGAAAAACATGTAGCGTGGCTTTATAGCATTTTGTTATATGCTTCTCGGACTTCATTGACACTTCTGCTAAATAACTCATATCCAAATGTGTAGAGGGTCCCTCCTTTGCTCCAATAGACTGAAGATGTCGTTAGTTGAGGCTGAGAGTCGCTATTGGGCATCCATTTAAAGGATTTTCAGTAAGTATGACCTAGAAATTTGCAGATATGAGGTATTTTCACTGAACAATGACAACCTACTAAGTTTATGAGCTATAGCAAGCTGTACTTCCACAGCCAACTTAATATTCTTTCACTTGTGGCTTTGCTTTACAATTCCTATGATAGTTCATTGTGTTTCTTCCTGCCAAAGATGGGTCAGACTGACAACACAAAAATAAAATTATATTTACAATAATGGTATTCATTAATAGTAATACAACAGTAATAAAAAATATGTCAGGCAAAGGGGCTCTCAGGATACAGGCTCTGTAGCCTACATGGCTGCATCACTCTTTTATTTCATATAACACTGACTTTGTCAAATAGCAGCTTGTGAACAAAGATAACATTAGGGCACAGTCAAAAATGAGCATCTAATTTTTTTAAGCAGACGTCAGAAGTCAGAATCTGTGTCAGTGTGACCGACCCATTAACAGGCTCAACGGTGATGCTAAATTGTCTTAGATGTGTTGCTATTATGACCTGGAAGATCCTTGCCAATTCTAGTTATGCAATGACATATATGGTCTTCAAAGCTTTAGGTACATGTTAAAAATGGAATATGCTAAACATCTGCATGTTAGCACTGTTGTTGTGAGCATGCATGCAGGCTGTAGACTCAAAATCTTGTTATTAATGTTTTTATGTTTATTTGGTCTGGTTCATTAAAGTTGTCAAATTGGTTGGTATTTGATTTTTTTAAGGTAAACAGCAGAGATTGAAATATATATATATATATATATATAGGCTCTTCCAAGTCATATATATATGCATATATATTTTTCAATATATATATGAAAGTATTATTCTGAAGTCACCATGTTTTTAAAAAATGAAGAAAGCTACATTCTTACAATTGCTAGATCTCGGATTCCTAGGTGACCAATGTATAAAAAGTATAAAAAAATATGCTTAATTAGATAGCGTTTAGTGATCAGTGTCACATGTATGCAAACTGTATGATGTTTTAAAGAGCAATTAATGCAGGAATCAAAGTACATTTCTGTGACAAATTATCTAGGATCAATACAGAGAAACAGGCACATTACATGGAAATTATCAAGGATCAATAATGACGGGTCCTGATGAAATCACCATGTCAGGATATAAGGAAAAATTCAAACCCTCTTCTATTGTATGTGTTAGAATTTGAACTGTAGGTCAAGACTTGAGGACATGCAGTACATAGTTAAACCAGTTACTTTTCATACAGCAGCTTCAGTGGAAACCGACCAAGGCTGCACACAGTCACCTACACAAGATATTTTGCACAAACATCTCATGTATAATCACTATTACAATTACAGCAATTGCAATTCTCCTAAATAACAATTTACAGTTTCGTTTTTACCTGAAAATAATTCACTACAAAATAGCTGAGGGGCTATTTTTGGTGAATTACATTATACTGCCAGATGTTGCTTTTATGTTGTGTTTTTCCATCTCCGGGTACATTTTGCAATCATTGTACCCCATAATGGTTGTGGCTATGCCAGTGAAGAAGAGAATGGAGGTACTGCACTCACCCACAATGCCAAAGGCGGAGACAGCTCTGGACAGGCCTGAGGAACCCTTTTGGCCTATCTTGGTGCGGTTGCCCAAGTCCAGGCGGCCCAGCAACTCCCGAAGCTCTTGATGGTTGTATACATGCTACAGGCAAATGTATACACACAGATATTTCTGTTTTCATATTGTATATTTTAGCTTGCAAAAACACAAGAAAACAGGGCGTGATGTATTAAATTCTCAAAAGAAAAGCTGCTGCTTATGGGGGACTAATTTTCGACTAATAACTTAATTCAGAGCCAGTGATACTTGTACAACATAATTCTTCTCTGTGCAGCAATAAGTAAATGACTTGCAGGCTTTGTTTAATCAGTGGCTCCAAAGTTTCTACAAAAGATCATCAGTGAGGCAATTAAGACTAAAATAGAATTGCTGCTTTTTAAATTCTTTCTGCAATATTGTCATGAATAAACAGTAACTGTTTCTTCAATATTCAGCTGTAAAGAAAAAATTCAAACAGACCAACAACTTTGCATGCAAGTTATTTGCACAGGAACCTTCTTCAAGCATATCAGAGATTTCCCAATTAAAATTCTGTGTGCAACAGAAAAATGCACTAATGCACTATATATGCTCCAGCATTTGTGTTTAATAAAAATATTTTGTGTTTAATTATTGAGGTTCTTCAGCTCGCTGTATAATATTTATTCATCCCAGGAATATAAAAGAGGTTCTATGCAGCCTTTTATTTCATTATGTGTGCCACTGATCTTTAGATACAGAATAAACTGAAACAAAATTAAAGATGGCGCTGTGTTTCCAGCTTTAAACCTGCTCACCTCCACTTCTTCGTCACATTCTCAAGCAGCCACACTGTGTTTATAATATACTCTACTATGCCAATCAAATGCAAAACAAACACAGTTTTCTGAGGTCAGTATAATACCGGCAGTAATGAGAGCGTGGGGTGATGGATATTTTGTCATGGATGCTTCATAATAACAAACATATTATAATTATAATCATAATCACACATAAGATGAACAAACAAGTCAACTCCCAGCTCATAGATCCTGGTAATGAGCTGTGGAGAAGAAAGGGAGGTATGCTCAGCACTCATCAGCTAAGCTGTCATCCACAATACACTTGGGACAGGCTGATTGTACAACTTTAACCCAAGCGTGCTGTACTGTATTACATAAGCATGTATATTAGTACTGTACCAACTCTGGTGGAAACTCTGCACTTACCTTGTCATCAATTATGACCAGTTCCTTGGGTTCTGTGCGGTCAATCTTCAGGACTCTGTGTTTGGTCTCTGCCTGATTGGTCCCCACCAAAAAATACCTCTGAGAAGTAACATAAAAGAATGAATGCAATACAACTATGATCAATTATTGCAGAGATGGCGTTCACCATATAGCCTACATACATGCACACACTGAGCACTCTAACACTATTGTTTACTTCTGTGATTGCATAATAATTAGTGATAATTTGTTTTCAGCTTTCTCGTGGATGACATTCAATCAGATTCTGTCTCCACAAGCAAATTTAAGAGAACACAATAGAATAATGTGTCTTAGAGAGGATATATTTTCTGCCAGTCTGTTATTACAACACTGCTTTCTACAGTACAGTTCCATTGTCAAAGGCTTACTTACTTCAAATCCAGAGTACATGTGGGCACAGAAGATATTTGATCACAATGCTGTGTTTGAATATGTTCCCTGTTAAGATCTGTTTCTTCCTTGTATGACTTTTTCTTCCAAGTCATTATTTTTTTTCTCACACTGGCTTTAGATTGTCTGTCCCCTAAAGAGCGTTGGAACACCGTGTATCAGTACAGTCCGCAACTGCTGGAGCCATTTTGTTCTGTTCCACATATCCAAGTATCCTTTGAGGCTCTCTTTGTCCACAATAGTTAGACAGACAGTTTATCCACTGCTCAGTAAAATATACTGACAGAGCTTCAGTTAGAGATTATGATAACTCAACAGTGACAAATGTTTTCCTACCTATAGCACTTTGAATTGCATCCGTGTATGAAAGGTGCTATATAAATAAATTTGCCTTGCCTTACCTTAGTGTCTATGTTTGTGACTATTGATGACAGCCATCAATCACACTGTTATAGCACACCTT
This sequence comes from Nannoperca obscura, assembly GCA_036024295.1. NCBI lineage: Eukaryota > Metazoa > Chordata > Actinopteri > Centrarchiformes > Percichthyidae > Nannoperca > Nannoperca obscura. The sequence continues at coordinate 5,201 of JAVQJL010098640.1, forward strand.
TTAAAACTGGTGTGATCTTAGAAAAATGAAGAAAAATGCAATGGCAAAACAAAACAGCCTGCAAATAGGAAAGTAGGAAAGAAAGATGCACATTTTTCCATCAAGTGCGCATTTTACAAAATGTGTAATTTTGTACGGCGGAATATAATCACTATGATGCAAATCCAAATAATTGACAATATGGAGGTAATGGTAAAGCAAGGGTAGCCTAGACCGTGGTATACCTGTAGTAGCAAATCATCATAAACACTCTTTTGCTGCCATCTAGCGTCTGCTGACAAGTAATCACTACCCTACAGAAGCTGTCCATCCTTCTCCCATATCCACTGTAAACTGTTTTAATATTAAAATGATAGATTAAGCATGGCTGTCTTACATCAGTGCGATCAAGGTGACAAATAAAGAAGTGATGGATGTTAACTATTAGAGACAGACTTGTGAACGGCAGCAATTTGAACACCCAGACAAACTGAGAAAATGTGTTCAGAATAGTGTGTGTCCTGAAATAAATAGTTGTGCCACAGTGTCCTTAGCAAGGCACTTCCATCAGCGCTGGGAAATACTGTGGTTGTGCTGCGTATTTCATAGCCCCAGTTCATGCCATTTGTGTGATATAATTACATTAGATTTATAAACTGGTTTAAGCTAGGTAGTTCCTGGTAGAGAAGGAGTGGACCAGTATGAATATAATGCTGGTTATTGCAGAACATGGACATGTAACTTTTTTTTGATGCACACAAGTATGAAAAATAAGCTTTTGTTTTGTTGGTTACGTGCAGGTGTATCCTATGAACAGACTGGTCAGAAGTTTGGGGAGTGCTGATGAAACAGTGACAACAGCATAAAGGTTATGGGGGACTTACGGCTCTGGTTTCATACAGAATCATCTTCTGGATCCCACTGATGGTACCCGCTGATTGAGGCATTGTTGTACCTGTAGTCTGCAAACAGTCACAATCCAGTAGAGACAACAGAAGAGCTGCAAAGTGATCAAATCACAATATGTAAATCCATTACTAAAACACAAAAGATTCGTAGTTAATCCTAATACGTATAGCCCCTGTGTGCGTCTTATTTTAGCCCTCAGCATTTCCTAGCTAGCTAAGAAATGTTACTCACCATTAGTTTAACTTGCTAGCTGCGTTAGCCACAGATCTTCCCCAGCGATTATAATACGCATCTCTTGTGGCAGTCAAAACGACTTTTTTAAACAAAACAAAAAAATGAAATATCTGTAACCTCCTAGTGTTTGCGGTTATCACGTAGGAGAATGCAACATGAATTTCTTTTAGTCAGGTGACTGTCATGGACTTGAGCTCTATCGTGTCAACTGATACGGTGCCTCGCAGAGTCAAAAAGCTTGAAGGAAAGAAAATTCGATTCATAATAGACGCATTCGGTGCTCGTTTGACTTTGTGTCCTTTTCACTCGCAGATAACGGCTAAACGGCTATAGGTGTTTTTTGTTGTTATCAACTACACACAACTCTAACCCGGCAAACTTACTTTAAAGCCATAAAGCAGCTAGCATTAGCTAACTACCTACAATGTGGAAAGCCACCCCCCTTTAGTTTGTTAGTTGCTATGGTAACCGTATTTAGTGACTACCAAGGAAACTATAAATATTTAAGATAATATACGTATAGTTTCTTTGGTGACTGCTAGCCTTGGATAGCTAATGTTAGGTTACGAAAAGCTATGTAACGTAGTTAACGCTAGTTAACAACCGGTGATCAAACTTTAAACGGGTAAAAAGAAAAAGGATAAAAGAATGTCCCAAAGCAACAGTAAGTCAACTTCTGTTTAATTATGGCAGTCAACTACCTGTGGCTAATTCAATTTTGTGTCGGTACTTTGATAGATGACGGCTGAATAGTTAATTTAGGTCGTCAAGTAAACAGTCGAGATAAGAACAGTTTAATAGCATTTTACGCCTTTCACTGTTCTGTTTATGACTTTAAATTCCCCTTGTGCATTGATCCAATAAGCTCAAATAGACCGTTTGGTGGACAACTTAATAGAAGATGAAGCTGAGAGAGAGAGTCTTCTTGCCAAACCAACCTGCTTCATCATAGTTGGAAGACCGGTAATTTCTCTCACAACACTACACAATTAGAATTGTTTCCAAAACGTGGGCACATGCACATCTTTAAATATTTCATACCTACGCATTGCTGTGGGTATGAAAGTGTAATGTGGACATAGTTACAACATTTTGATTGTGATCCTCAGGTAACGATGAAGATTTGAACACACCTGTATATAGAAAACGAGCTGTCCCATCATTTTCTAGATAGACAGATTGTTAAATGTATGCAAGGGCAATGTTTCCAGTCTTCACCTCTTAATTTCATGAAGCTATTATGTCAAAAAAATGAACACAATTAGTATCAAACCTGTAACTTAATATTTAAGCTATAAGAATGTAGGTTAACACTGAGCATTGTTGGGTGTAGTATGGAAGGTTCCATGTCTCAGTCTCTCTTCCCCGACCACAAACATTGTGGAGAGAGCTGCCACCAGCACCCACAAATGAACCATAGCACGTCTGCAATTGTTATATGACCCAATGACTCCAAATCAATTTTGTGGCATTCTTTGTGGCAGGGTGTTGGCAAATCCACCTTGGCCAAAAAAGTTGCAGAGTCCTGGAAGTGCATCTTAATCGATGGTAAGTACAACTGTTGTATTCCTTGTTTTTGCCCCACCATGAGATATTTCTCATCAGCCTTTATAATCTTTCAGATACAGATCTGCTCAACACACACATCAAAAATAAAACAAAGCAAGGCGTCGAGGTGAGTAGCATGTTCTGTGTTATAAGGCCCTTTTATATGTCATGTGTTTTCCACATATATATATATATATTTTTTTTTTTTTATGGTCTATGACTTTCTTTTTCTGACCATTTTAGCTCTTGGACATCTTATCTGTGGGGAAAAGTATACCAGAAGACATGGTGCTCCAGCTGATTCTAGGCAGGCTTAACTCACCAGATGTGGAGCACTATGGTAAATGACGTAGCTCAAAGTTTATTTTACTGGATTCCGCACAGGGATCATGTATGCAAATTACTATTATTATTATGCCACTGCTTCTACTTGATAATACAAGTTTTGTAATACAGGGTATGTACTGAGCTGCCTGCCGTTCATGTCAGAAGAAGGTCTGAAGATTCATGAGCAGATCGAACTGATCAAAAACCTCAAACTTACTCCCGATTTCATCATCAACATCAAGGTTATTCACATGTCCTCTATCTAGAGTCGTGCATTGCATCAAGCAGCAATTGAGATTGGTTTGATTATGAACTTAACACTCCCATCTTTCACCAGTGTGCTGACAAGGACCTGGTCCAAAGGCTATCGGGTGTGAAGCAGCACCCAGAGACAGGGCAGCTGTACAACAGGGATCAGTGGAAGCGTGAGGAGGTGTTTAACAAGAAGATGGAGAACAAGTATGAAGAAGTGGAGGATGAGGAGGAGCAGGTATGGCTCAAGGGGAAACACATGTTACCACTAGGTTTACCCTTTCCTGTCTTTGGTATTAAAGCCATTTGGTTTTGATTGTATTTAAATGATTAATAGAAGATTGTTATTGTTTCCTGCATACTCCCATTTCATTATGTTTGATTATTTGGCCAATTGATTTGGACTTTTTAAAAACCTTTTTTCTCTGATGAGTAATTCTTATTACAACCTTAAACTTCAAACCTTAAATAAGAAAACTATCAAGCCATGATTTTCTGTTATACTAATAGGGTTTTTGTTTTTTTGTTTTTGCTTGCAGCCTGGGGAAGACGAACTCCAAAAGAATATTATTGACCAGATGGTGTGGACTCCAGAGAATTTGCCCACAAATGCTTTTCCTAGAATCAACACGTACAAGGACACTACGCTCAGGCCACTGGAAGTGAGTTACCCAGGCTCCAAAAAATCTGAATGGCGCACACATTAATTAAGAAGTCTAATAAACATGTTGCTTCCTACACATAATACAGCTATTAGTTGGGCTGTCAAATTTGGATCAGTGCTGTCAGAGACTGATTTAAAATGTTGGATTTTGGGCCATTTAACAGTGGCAGTTTGGTGTTGCTTTTTAGTAATGGCGGTCACATCAGGTTAGCATTGTTTTTCAAATGACTGCTGATAAACAGATTGACCAATAGCCCGATCTAAAGAACCAGTTAAATATTCTGTTTTGAAATAGAATCAGATTTGGGCTTTATTGACAACTGACAAAAGTAAAAACACTAAATTAAATCTTTCTTAGAGCCAGTAATGTGTAAGTTCATCAATTTTTTTCAGGACTACATGACAGACCACAACCCCCTCTACCTGTTGGAGCTGGATGGGAACAACACACCTGAAGAGCTGCACTCAGTAAAGACATAAATAAAATGTTATGTTATTAATTAGCAGTCCATGTTAGCAAAAGTAAAAACACTAACTTAAACTTAAACAATTTCTAAGTTCATTGATTTTGATTTTCTTTTTCTTGATTAGCCTGGTGCTAGCACTTCAGCAGTGCTGTCTGTGTGAAGTGTGTGTGTGTTTGAGCATAAATGTGCATGCTTAACTACCTCTGTATTCTGTGGACTGACTTTGGTTTTTTAAATGTTTTGTCTCTAGTCTGTAATATCCCGTCTTGGATCCATGGCAATAAAGCGTGTCTCCATTCCAGTCCTCCTCCACCAGACTGATGATGAAGAATTGCCAGAGCACATTGACATGGTCTACCATTAATTGCCATATTCATATTTTATTTTAAAACACAATCGGTTTTGGGAAAGCATAGAAAACACCAGTATTTTAAACAACCTACATTTGAGCTACAAACACACAAGAATGCAAGAATACATTTGGCTCTGGGTATCTGTTTTTTTTAATGATGCACTAACAGGTGTTTTAGACATACTCCACTCCTAAGTTTACTAGAGGTTGTTTCATCCATCTCTTTTCCAGGAGGAACTACTGAGAAAGATGTCCTCCTCCAGGGCAGTGGCCCCTATCTTCAGATGGAGAAGGAGCCGCTGGGGCCGAACTTGTCCTGTTGCTCTGAAGGAGGGCAACGTCACTCCTGGCAAGCCTGAATTATGTGTGGGGTGAGTGATCTGTTGTAGGCTGTGGCCAGGTGAGGAATCTATCTGTCCAATAGCTTCAAGGGAGACTGGGTGAAGAAGTCAACCGACTCTCATTTCAACCCCTGCGCAGCTTCCAGGACAAAGTGTACATCCTCTCATCTCAGGAGGCCTTCCAGAAGTTTGTCACAAACCCCCGACGGTACTTACTTCCACCGATGCCCAGGCCTGCTTGCAGAGTTTCCATCATTGGACCTCCACAGGCAGGGAAGAGCACTCTATGTAAGCTTCTAGCTCAGCACTACAATGTCTTGGTGCTTGATGTGGAGGTATTGGTGCAGCCGGTTCTGGCCAAGATTGAGCAGGAGAGGCTTGACCAAATCAAAGAGGAGACAACACAGGTCGCTATAGAGAAAATTAAGATGACGATGGATGATGATCGACAGATTTCAGGCAAGTCAAGCATTGATGATGATATTTACTACCACCTGTACAGCTGTATTGCATATATTGTGAGAAACAACAGAATTATTTTTGAGATAACTGCTAACAATCACACACCAGACCTTCAAAATACCACATAATATAAGGCTTTATTTGTATTTCATCAGATGAAACCAATTCTGTAGAACCTCAGATGTTAAAATCTCATGCAAACAAACATGAATGACATGAATAAATGAAACATTTTTAAATCTTATACTGTACATATCATAACTGGTAGGCTGGTCATGCTGTGTTCTTGTGTTCCTTAGTTTTGGAGCTCAGTGTGAGAGATTATGTAGCGTACTGGACAGTATATACTATATTTGTGTGCAAATGTGTTCTGCTGTTTTCATTGACAGAGGATCACCCAGAGGTGCAAGCCATGGTTCTCACTGCACTGGAAGAAGCCAAACATATGAGCACATCTCCTTTCGGCCTGTATGCTGAGGTACTGGAGAAGCGTATAAAAGAGGTATGTCAAAAATCAGATCCATGGCAGCTCCACTTACACAAGCTTTGTGGTCCTAGAAAATGCATATACATACATTTATTTGCATATACATACATAAATACACCGCTATTACCACCTATAAACAGTTTGCAAGTGGTGTTGCTAATAAAGTTGATGTTACAGATTGAAGAGGCTGACACTGGTGCAGATGTTAGGACTGGCTGGGTTCTTGACAACTTTCCCAGGAATTATTCCCAAATGAATGCCTTAGAGCAAGCTGGAATCCTGCCAGACATGCTCTTCTGTCTCAAAGACAATGAAGGAACTCACGGTACAAGACACAGTAACAATGCATTACAAACAAGTTGTTGTTTTATTTAAACATACAGACATAAGTGTTCATGCATCAGTGCACTTCAATGTGTTGAACAGTTCTGAAGAGATTGTATGAGATCAACAAGGAGAGCGTGGACAAGGCAGTAATGAAGAGGTTGCAGGACGAACAATCTGAGAAGGAGAAACAGGCCTTGTGAGTGCAGGTGCAATGATGTTGTAAAATCTTGCGGGTTGTGTCTATCCAAAATTGATTGTTGATGCAGCTTTTGTTCTTGTGCTTAATTTCTTTCCATTTTAGAAGTCAGAAGGCGCAGGAATCAGAGATGAAGGCCAAGCCTGCAGAACTGCAAACAAATCTAGAGACAGTTGTCGAAGAGACCGAAGGTACCATCTGTCCTTCTGTGTAAAGCAGTCACAATTGAAAATTTGAAAAAAAGGATCCAGTAGAATTTCACCTGCATTGTTTTTAAAGCATTCAATAATTTCCTTTGCAGAAAATCCTGAACAATCTGACACCACCAGTCCTGCACATCCTGACATAATCAAAAAGGAAGGTGAGACATTTTTATTACATATTAATGTTTCTCAAAATGATCATTTCTATGACTTAGATATTAGAGGCAAAATACTCCCTTTGTCATCCAATGTAGTCATTTAAAATAACTAATAATTAATGTTTTATGATTTTTTATCATGTTTATGACTTTATATCATACTTTATAGGAGGTTTGGCCTCAGATTTTCATTAAAATGCTGCATACCTTTTTTGTATAACTATACCCTCCGTCTTGAACTGTTCCCTCTCCTTCTCACCTCTGTGTTGCTCAAGCTTTGGCACTACCTGATCACTGGGAGTTGGGTTATCCAGACGGTCCAGAGATGAATTACTATAAACTGCAACTGCAACAGTTTGTGTCAGAATGGGAGCAAATGCAGTCCGCTTTATCTTTCGACCAGTCAGTACTAGAGACTGGCAACAAAAGCCCTGCGGACCTGCTTCAAGAGATGGTCCTTCAGATGGAGAGTGAGCAGTAACCCTTCCTGAAGTATCGATCACAGTCTTGACATTCTGCTACACCACAAACCTCATGTCTTTTAATTGTTTAGAATGGACAGTCAGGTTTCAAGGACATTCATTGAGTGCATATTTTTTTAATTAGTTTGTTTCATCTTAAACAAGAGCAAGTGAGACTTTTTAATGTAATATATGGCACACTTAAATTAATAATTAATAATAATGAACATCAAAGTGAAGGAGTAACATTTGTCAGACACTCGTTTTAGCCATGAATAGAGCATGTTTTTCCAATTGAATTTGAATTGAATTGAAATGAATTTGAATGATTTGTCTAATAATGTGAGATTCTACTAGACATAAGACAAACTCCCAATTTAATATGGTTTACGTGCGTGATCTTCAGAACCCTTTCAGTATGTGTCCTGGGAGCTGTCAGCAGTGGACCTGGACGAGGAGGCTGAGGATGCAGAGGCCTTAGCTGAGCTGGAGAGAGCCGAGGAAGGCAGCATTGACAATGACGCAGCAGAGGAGGAGGATGAAGTCAGTAAACAAAGTCTTTTAACTTTAATGCCCCAGTTAGTGACTTTTTTTACTTTATAAGCTACAGGTTTAAAATGATCAAACAGTTTATAATTCAAGAGACTAAAGATACAGGTCTGTTGTACTGTTTTGTTGACAATTAATAATATGAACAAATCTTTAACGGCATCTCCTTCCTCTCAATGAAAGCAGGGGGACACAACAGCCAAGAGATTATTAGGTGATACCCAACATTTCTGCCCCGTGGTCTTTAAAAGCCACAACGTCCTGCGGCCCTGTATAGACGAAATTGCGGCCAAGTACCGTGAGAAGACCTTCTACTTCTCCAGCCTAGAAGCCAGGGACTCCTTTCTTCAGAACCCCGCACAATTTGTTGCACAGACTGAGCCTCTCAAGGTACAAGCTGACATGAGAAAGAGAAAGAAAGAGTCATAGTAAGAAAAACAAAAATCCTTTACACATTTCTTATCTTCTTCTATCCAAGCCTCCTGCCCTGCGGATCTTTTTGCTGGGCACTCGAGGGTCAGGCAAGACCACTCACGGCGAGTGGCTCGCCCAGCAGCTTGGCATCTTCCATATTCAGTTCAGGGAGCAACTCCAAATGCTCATCATGGCCAAGACAAAGAAGCAGGTGCCTTATGCTGATGAGGTAGAGCCTTCAGAGGAGTCTCCTGAGGACTTGGAGGAGCTGATAAAGCAAGCCAGAGGGGAGGACGAGAAGGAGACAGAGGACACCTCTGTCAACATAAATGACATGGAGGTCAGCTTCAATAAACCTTTTCTGTATCAAGTATTATGGTGCCTCAAATTGTGGCAAATTATGATATTTTGACACTGAATAATTGTGTATTTGCTTTTGTGTGTCTATAGCAGGAAGAGGTACTGACTGAGGAGGAAAGGGCGATCAAAGCCTACCTGTCTGATGGAGATCCACTGACTCCGGAGATCCTGGAAATGGTTGTCACACCATACTGGAACCAGGAACCATACAGGTAGTACACACACACAAAAACGCACACTTCCTGCTCCTCCTTCTACCCTCCTTAAAGGAAAGGTTTGACATTTAGGGAAATGGCTTATTTGCTGTCTTGCTGAGAGTCAGATGAGATGATTGATACCACTTTCAGAGAAGAGATCAATCTTCTCATCTAACTCTCTGCAATAAAGCAAATAAGCATTTTTCCCCAGAGTTTCCTTCTCTCAATCTTCCATGCTCCCTTTCTGCTTCTTTCACCTTCTTTTTGCCCACAGACATACCACTACATTAATGTTATATGCATTTTTTTGCATGCACATTGCCTCCATGTATGATGGTGTTTGTTGATCCTAATATACTCCACTTTGTAGGTCTACAGGTTTTATTTTGGAGGGCTTCCCTCACAATCCGGATGAGGTGGAATACATGTTGCAGGGAAATCTTTTCCCTGACATTGTGCTTATCATGGCGGTGAATGTCTCGGATGTTCAGAAGCGCTTGTTTCCAACATTCCTGGAGAATTGGCGTGAGCGCCGTAACCAGCGTGAAGCACAGATGAACCTCCTTCTAGATCTGCGTAAGAAGAACCGGGTAAGCAACGGACATCTTGGTTCGAATTATTGAATACGTTTTCTGACAACTTTTTTATCTGCTGTTCTGATGGCAACTATAGATTGTGTGAATTGGTACAATTATAGCTATCTCTTTGGTACAGGAAGAGAACATTGCCAAGAGAAGGGCTGAACTCATGGCAGAGCAAGGGGCTATGGTTGCCAAAACAAAGGTACACAAGCTCATCATAACCCCTGACATCCCCTCTCCATCACTGCTAACCTTTTCTTTAATCCCCTAACCCTCCAGTTCACACATGGTGAGGATGAAGAAGACAGTGAAGCAGCAGGCAACATAGAGGACGACATTGAGGCCACGCTGGAGGAGGAGTTTCCTTTAGAAGATGAAAACAAAGACACAGAAAACGAGGAGACTGAGGAGGCAGCATCTGAGAGGCTGGAGATGGATATAGAAGGGCGTTTTGTGACGGATGAAAACAGCCTCGCTGCTGTGATGGTACACAGACACAAAGTCCAATGAAGGCTATTTACCAGCCAGACATGCCCATTTGGTTCCCTCACCCATATCATTTCTGTCAATATTTAATATTTACTTTTGGGAGTAGGGTTACATAAGTTACGACCATAAAAAACAAAGTTAATGAGTGAAACTACGCCATTAGAAGTTACTACTAAATGCATTATTTTCGACTCTTTAAAGTTGATAAGACACTAACAGACATGAAAAACAACCTTTGACTTTACATAGACACAAGTTAGAACCTAAACCTCATGTGACTTTACGTGGTCTGCATAATGCATGTTCACATATTGTGCTTTACTTAAACTCACATATTCTGCTTTGCATTCTGTTTTATCACCAGGAGCTCCTGAGGGAACAACGCATACCCAGCGTGCCAATCAATGCATCTCGCAAGCTCCAGATCGTGCGCCATCAGCTGCTCCAGAGAATCAAGCCCCTGCTGACCAACAGGGAGTCACTCTTCCAGAAATGCCAATCCATCTCATACAGCCTGGCACATAAGCTGCTGCTCTCCTCTTACAAGCTCCACAGTGCCTTTGGCTGCTGGGACCCCATAAAGGCATGCATCATTTTAGAATGGCTCTGACGTATCTTTTTTAGCATCTTTGGGATGAAACCATGATTTTATCATTAATAGAAGTTCTATAAGTTATTTCAAACACTACTACACATTGTCTCTTTTGTGCTGACATGTTAATCAGCAGAACTCTGTTACATTTCCTGTTCACAGTGTATTGTAACATATTGTTTTATCAACACATATCCCCTTTCTACAGCAATACAAAGAGAAAGATGTGATCCAGCCTCTGCAGTGGCCTCTCAATATCACATATCCCCTGATCTTCAATCAGTATATCTACTTTTTTGCGTCCAAGGAGAACCGCAGCACATTCATGCTGAATCCCTTGAAGTACCTTAGGCAGCCAAAGCCCACACCGTCCCTTCCTGTTAAAATAGCTGTTGTTGGACCACCCAAATCTGGAAAAACCACTGGTAAGAATCAAGACAGATAGAAAATGACTCGAAGTTGTTTCATTTTGCACTCTTCTTTCTTTTATTCATGGTTTCATTTCTGTCACTTTGCTTTATCTCTCCAGTGGCACAGATGTTTGTTCAGAAATATGGCTTGGCCCGGCTGTCCATTGGCGGTGTTATGCGTATGGTCCTTAACACTCAGGAGCATACTGATCTGGCCGTCCAGATGAAAAAGCATCTCTCCCAGGGACTAGTTGTGCCTGATGAACTGGCCATTCAGTGTCTGGAGGTGGCGCTCATGAGCTCAGTCTGCAGCACTCGAGGGTAAGCATGTTCCATTTATCCGTTTATTATTATAAAATCTCCAGATCCTAACTTGTGCCTTAAAATAACTGCCATGTGCTTTATGTGTTTGAAAATAAAATCTGTACTGTATGCTTACTTATATGACTGTCAGGAAACAGTTTTTACTTGTTTGGCATTCCAGATACGTGTTGGATGGCTTTCCAAAGACACTTAAGCAGGCAGAGCTGATGGGGTCTCACAGCATCATCCCCATGATAGCAGCTGAGCTGGAGCTGGACACTGTGGAAGTGCTGAAGAGAGGCCTTGTAGACAAGATGAAGCCCAACAAGTCAGAGAACATATGTCAATAGCAGCTAATACATGTGTAATTTTCGAATGTGTCTTCAAATGTGTCTCTCCTCCCACTGCAGGCCTCACCTAATGCACGACAGCTCAGAGATCCTCCACATCTTTAACTCCTATTATAAGCAGGAGGTGGAGCATGTGAGGCAACACTGCCAGCAAGAATATCAGAACTGGATCCTTTTTGATGGCTTAAAGAGCAGATGGTGGATCTGGAACAGCTTTATAAAGGAGGTCAGCATCAGCATGAGATATATCCACAGCTACCTGGAGAGGATACACAGCAGTAAGTACTACAAGCTTATCCAGGCATCAGTTTTTTCAATGTATTATTATTGCTTATAGCAGTCTGCAAAAACTGACTTACAGGTGCAGCTGGAGGGATAAAACAAAATCAAGCAAAAACACAAAAAGAAAAAAGTTTGGGGAGGGGGGGTTTGAAAAAGAGAGAAACTAATTTCAAAATTACAAGTGAGTAAATATTAAGTGTAAATCTATATCACTCTTAAGATGACAATCATTAGTTTATCTTCCCCATGCATTTTCATTTTGCAGGGCAAGCAGCCTGCATCAACAGACTGTGCATCACACCTAAGGAGCTGCAGTATAGGCTTGGAGAGTTCGGGCAGTACTGTCCGGTTTGCCTTGCTCTACATTACCACCTAGTCGACAACTCGGAAATTGCAGCCTTAACTTATGCTGCAGAGTACAGGGGACACTATTACAAGATGTGTGGCGAAGACCATTTAGAGGTCAGTGTAGTGGAACTTCTTCTCAGACATTTCAAATTCTGTGCATGATTTCTGTCATTATCCAGTAGATCTGATGATTTATATATCATACTGTGAAATTGTACAGGATAAACAAAATACAAACCTTTTTAAAGTTACATTTATAATAACATATTTAACATGCAAATAAATTATGTTAACTGTGACCGAAAGAAAAAATAACATTTTTATGTTTCTCTCTCAACCATAGCGGTTCCTGACCACTCCAGATGAGTTTGGGACTCCTGGCTGCACACACACTCTTCCACAACCCCACCTGCTGCCAAGAAAGCTAACAGAGAGTCAGGTGAAGAACAGGTTCCCACAGCAAGTTGAGATGAAGGGCTTCTGCCCGGTCACTTATCTGGATGGAAAGCAAAGGTACACTACTCACCCTTATAAAGTTTAAATCTAGCTGTAACCATATCTCTCTTGAACTTGAAAGCGTACGCTCTTCTAAAGTTCCAACTAAATAGAGAAAGTGAATTCTTCTTCTTTCTTTCTTCTTTCTGTCACATCTTGAGAATACATTCTCTAAGACATGTCTAAGAACAGAATAAGTCAGTGCAAAGAGACGTTTGTGTGTGGATAGTTTTAATAGTAACAAATGAAACCATTTTATCTGTCTGATTATTGTCAAATTAGCCAGTATGTGTTTGGATGCATGATTGGTACATACATATACATGGTACATTTATTAATGTATTAATAGAGGTTTTTATTTACAAGTTATTTTAGTAAACTGATAAGTGCTTCAAGACCCTATTCACTACATTGAAGATTCTTTAGGAAGCAAATTTTGAAAGCACATAAATAATAATGACAAGATATAGTTTAAAACAAACAAAAAACTGGCAGGTCAACAAAGTTTGTAACCTGCAGAACAGAATTTCACATTCCACGCCAAACCAACAAAACCCAACAGAACAACTGTGTAAAGAAGACTTTTGTGTGAGATCTCTTCTTACTGCCTTCAACTCTTTACCATATTAGATAGTTTTCTATTCATGAAACGTTTTTTGTCCGTAGATATGAAGCCCTGGTTCGAGGAAAGATGGAATATGCTGTGGAATACAAAGAACGGATCTACATTTTTGAGACAAAGGAGAAGCAGGACAAGTTTCTAAGGTGCGGAGCTATCTCTTTGTATATTTCAAAAATATTTTGAAAAAAAATATTTATCAATAATATTTGAAAGTCTTCCCACTACTTTTAACACTACAGTGTAGTATTATTTGGCTTTGGTGTATTGAGTGAAGGTTGGTGTTGATATATTTATCTGTCAAGGATTCCTGAAACCTACTGGGACCAAAAGCTGCCTAGTAAAGTTCCTCCTCTTTGTGTGCCTGTACCCCTCACCTCGCTTCCAACCTTGGGCTACCTTGAACAGGTCAGACACACACACACACACACACACACACACAACAAAACATAACAGTATTCTGTAATAATGCTGCCTGAAGAGATTTTATAGAGTCAGTATTTGATACATGTACATTTTCCAAAGTCTCTTTGACATCGGCTCTACTTTGAGTTAAGCCTGTATTTTCTTAAAGGGTGTGGCAGTAGCAGTCATTAAGGCCATGACAGCTGTTGGGTGTCTCAAACCAAAGTATCCTTTCCTCAGTATACAACGGTCAGCACTCCTCTATGCAGCCTTCTATCTGAAAGGTAAACAAGATGTCTAGGTTGCCTTTGGTCAAAATAGACCAAAGACCATGTGTTAATATGGAGATCATTTTGTTTCTTTATCAAACAGTCAAAACAAGTGGTTTGAGAGAGAAACTTTCCACACTTTTGCTTTCAAACTCTAAACTTTTGCTTTCAAACCCTAAAATTTTGCT